>JASCZW010006196.1:0-106390 GCA_034211315.2 Aedes japonicus
GAACCTACTGTCAGTCTCGTTGCTCTTTCGCCAAGCATCATTACGCACGTGCAAGTAACAATTATCGCACGTTTACCCGTTTCCTGTATAATCGCTACTGTATACGCACTCAGGAAAATCTTCGCTGACAGCCACGACATTTTTGGAAGTTTGTTGACACTAAACTGAAGGAGACTGGATTGCCCGTCGAGATGATTCTGGGTAACGAAGTCGCCACATCCGCATCGGAAAAGTGCAATTTATTTGCACTCATTTCAGACGTGCTTTTTCTGATCCTCCTTCGTCTATACATCAAATTGCAGACGCTTATAGAGACACACCTAGGGACGTGTGCTTCCTTAATAGTTTTGAAATCACGATCCATCAAGTAAACGCTGCATTAAATAAATTGAAAGACTCTACATCCAGTCATGAAGGCACACGGCCATGTATCATTAAAAAATGCAGCGGAGAGTTAATATCCCCCCTCGAGAAACTGTTCAACATTTCATTACCGCAGCATGTATTTCCTGGAAGTTGGAAGACGTCAGTCATGTTCCTTGTGTTTAAAAAAGCAGATCGAAAGAACATCGAGAATTTCAGAGGCATAACTTCGTTGTGTGCTTCTTCAAAGGTTTTTGAAATCATAATGAACGAGGTACTTTTTAATCGTGTAAGAATTACATCTCTACGGATCAGCATGGTTTCTTTCCCAAGAGATCAACCTCGACAAATCTCATACAATTTGCCTCGTTTTGCATACGCAACATTGATGCTGGTGCACAGATCGACACTGCCTACACTGATTTAAAATCTGCTTTTGATCGAGTTGATCATGGGACACTACTTGAACGCCTACGAAGAATTGGTATCTCCGCGGACCTTGTCAGCTGGTTTGAATCATACCTTAAAAACCGTAGGCTCACCGTTAAAATAGGATTTGAGTCTTTGGAAGCATTCTCAAATTCATCCGGCGTACCACACGGGAGCAATCTTGGCCCTTTGTTATTCTCACTCTTCATTAACGAGCTTTCTACCGTACTACCATCTGGTTGCCGTGTGTTTACGCTGATGACGTCAAAATCTTCATGGTCATCAAAACCATCCAGGACTGCCATGCACTGCAACTGTTGTTAGATCGGTTCGCTGGTTGGTGCACCCGAAACATGCTGACGTTAAGCATCCACAAATGCAACATCATTTCATTTCATCGCAAGCTCAATCCGATCACGCACAATTATGCAATGAACGGCCAGCCTCTCTTGGTGTCACTCTGGATTCGGCACTAACGTATCGATTGCATTACGACGATATTATCAGCAAAGCGAATCGACAGCTGGGTTTCATTTTTAAAATATCTAGTGAATTTAAAGACCCCCTCTGCCTTCGGTCTTTGTACTGTGCTCTGGTGCGGTCGATTTTGGAATCCAACTCTGTTGTTTGGTGCCCATATCAGGCAACATGGACAGCTAGGATCGAAGCAATTCAACGAAGATTCGTGAGATATGCCCTGCGTCGCCTACCGTGGCGTGACCCGTTGAACCTTCCACGATACGAAGACAGATGCAGATTGCTGGGACTACAGACATTGGACCATAGGCGAAATATTGCGCAAGCTGTTTTCGTTGCCAATACACTAACAGGTGGAATTGACTCACCGGAGCTATTAAGTCAGCTCAACCTCTACGCTCCTGAACGAATGCTTCGCCAGCGGGACTTCTTGCTGCTTGAACCCCGTAATTCATTATATGGACTTCATGACCCTATCCGCTTCATGTCAGCTAGGTTCAACGTTGTGTATTTTTTATTCGACTTTAACTGTACTTTGGCAACATTCAAGCGCAGACTAACAGAATGGCATACTACGAGAAGGATATTTGATGAGGATAATTGATTGACGACGAGGACTGCTCCGAACTATGGATGTTTCTTATTTTATACTTTGACTATACTCTACGTTTGTAATCCTGTTTATTTTAATTATGTTTACGAATGTGCAACTAAGCAATGTTTTGTATTGTATTGTATTGTTTTTTATTGTATTATTTTGCAAAAGATACGGGGCTTTTACGCCAAATTAAAACGGCTTTTCCCCGTCATAAACAAATTCATTAAGACCACCTTAGGTCAGATGGAATATATTTAACAAATAAATAAAATAAATAAATACCCATTTTTCGTGATTTGTTTTTACTTGTGATATTGAATAATAAGCACGAGAATAAAGATAGTAGATCGCAATAGCTGTCTTCGTACTTGCATTTGTATATTTTTTTAATGAAACGAAAACTGTGGCTAAAAGGCCTTTTACCTCCGAGTTTACCTCTCAGGTATGTCAAGTTTCGTTCGGAGGTTTCCACATCGGCAAATATTCGGGCGACGTTCAAGTGGTTCATTGAAGCGGTCATCACATCGTTTACCACCAGACAGATTCCTACATCGCCCAAACAATTCCTGAAGGCTTCCGTGAAATATATCTGGGCTTATAAAAAGTAAATTTTTGCGTCACGTAATTAATGGACTTTCCCTAAGTTGAAGTGGGAAATAACAAGCAAAACATAACAGATATGTTAATATTTGTGTTGATATAGTGGCCCGAGGTAGACAACCCTTCCGCGAGGTAAGAGGTGTTTTGAGAATGCGTGATTTCCCGAACATGCCAGTGATTTACGAGTTCCTTTGTTTTTCTGAACTAGGAGTGAAGTTTCACAACCCCCCCCCCCCCTGCCATTGTGCACCAGTTATACCATCATTTATTTTCCGTGCTACTTGTACATGCGGTTGCTGCGGTAGCATGCTACGGTCACACTGATTAGCAACTCAGTTTCCGACTGGTGCTTTATTTATAAAAATATTTGATAGTTAGTAAAAGAGAATAGTTCAGTTGACTTAATCAATGGTAAAGAGTGTATTCGATGAAATTTGGACACACGTTCGTAACTTTTAAGCGTGTGGGTATAATTTATTGAAATTTGAACTAAATGTTTTCCATTGTGTTGTGTCAATTGTGTAATGAAATTCGTGAAAATCGGTCGAGTGATTTCAGTGATGGCTTCGAATGACGAAAACGTGCGCCAGCAAATTTTGGGCACTCACTTCGAAAACCCAAACGCTTCTCATCGATGGATCGGAAAACAGCTCGGAATCGCACATTCAACCGTATCTCATGCAATCAAAACGTTCAAGGACCGTAAGACAACCAAGCGGAAAAATGGTAGTGGCAAAAATCGTGGCAAATCAAATCCGGAGAAGGCCAGGATCGTATTGAACCAATTTAAGCGTAATCCCAACATTTCGATCAGGGATGTTGCGAAAAAGGCGAAAGTTTCAGTTTGTTTTGTGCAGAAAACAATGAAACGTTCTGGATTATATGTATACAAGGTCCAGAAGGCACCGAACGGAGCGATAAACAGAACTCGGTGACCAAAACTCGTGCATGAAAAGTGTACAGGGAGTGGCTCACAAAACCGTTCTGCATTGTGATGGACGATGAGACCTACATTAAAGCCGACACCAAACAAATGCCAGGACAGGAACACTACGTCGCCACCTCTAAGTTGGCCGTTCCGGAGAGTGAACGGAAGAAGAAACTGTCGAAATTCGCCAAAAAAATCCTTGTCTTGCAAGCGATCTGCGGATGTGGCAAAATGAGTCAGCCCTTCATCACCTCTGGGACCGCCAACGGACAAATCTACAAGGACGAATGCCTCCAAAAACGACTTCTGCCCTTCTTGAGCTCTCACGATGGCCCGACACTGTTTTGGCCGGATTTGGCATCTTGCCACTATGCCCGGTTCGTCTTAGACTGGTACAAAGATAATAATGTAGTTTTGTACCAAAAGACGTCAACCCTCCAAACACTCCGGAACTTCGCCCAATTGAAAAATTTTGGGCAATCATGAAGGCAAAGCTCGTTAAAACTCCAAAACTGATAGAAAATGAACTTGAACTAAAGAAAGTGTGGTTAAAAGTAAGTAAGCAAGTCGATCCTATCATTGTCCAAAATTTGATGAAAGTGGTCAATGGGTTGGGAGAAGAGGTTCAATAAACCAATGATGTCAAAACTTAACCATTTAGTAGTACTTTATTTCCAGAAAGTTTGAAAATAATCGGGCTCAAGGAAAATTTTTGGTGACCTATTTTGTGTGTCCAAATTTCATCGTATACAGTCTTTAAGATGTCAGTTTTTTTACATATGTCCAAATTTATTCTCGTGTCAGTACGGAATAGTGCTTCTGAAGGAAGTGCAAAAACAGGGTACTGCGTACCATTAACCCCACGTATTCGTTGATTGGATGGCAGTATTATGGTGGTGCAGGCATATTTTTATAACTCACGAACAATTCAAGATTAGATGGACCGGAAAAAGTTATCGTTTCAGCTGATACTTATTGAGTATTTTGGCTTAGGCTAGTTCACTTTGTATACTATCGTAGGTCATTGGAGGATGTTCTAGTTTAAAAAAAGGATACCTAACGATTTTCAAACTCCTCTTTAACCAGTTGGCTCTTTGAAAAATTCATACAGATTCAAAAATGCAATGACAAGTGATGGAATACTAAGCAAACCATTATGTTTTTTACTTGATTCAATGAACGTCGCACAAGAATGTTTGCTACACGCAAAAAAAACTGCTGTAGAAACTACCATTTCGAGGGTTAAGTTAACGATAGCGATGGAAAAGTCCCAGAGAATGAGTCTGTGGGCACTGGGTACAAGTCCGGCTGCCGGCGATAAGTTATTGCTGCACATGGTTCATACGGTTGGAAAGCTGATGTTGCCGCGTCAGAAGCTGGATCACGAGGAACTTGCTGCTAAATATGATCATATGAGAGGGTTGCCGATCCAGTCCTATGACAGACAACCTTATCTACTGAACGAAGCGAACAACATTCATTCGTTCGCCCCACTGGAGGCAAAGGTAGGAACTTCGGCTGGACGGTTTATGGGCCAAGACAGGCCTCCACGGCGGCGGCAGTTGACTATCTCGGCAGATCACCAATGATGACCTACACGAGCTTCTCAAAAGCCGCTACGCCCTAGAAGAGTCGGTGGTGATGATACGACAAGAAACGGTAGAGGAGAAACACGCCCAGGAAATACTACCAGAAATATACATCGTGTTATAATCAATGATTGCTCCGGATTTATTTATCTATTCGCCTATAAAACGGTATAAAAACAACCAAACATTAGGATCCCGCCGGTAATAAATTAGGGGCCTCCCTTAGCTCAAGGTCGGTATCGTGTTCAAAAGAAATTTCTTTTTCTATCCCAAACCCGTGTTAAATTCCGGTTACTGAAACGGAAAAGTAAAGAATTGAAAAGAAATTTCTGCAGCAGTACCCACCTGAAAAGAACAAAAATTAAAATTGGAATTTGCAAGGTTTCCACGCAAACTTATGGGAGCTGTCACTATTACCATAGTTAACTCTAAGACCAGTAGGTCCCATACAAAAACGATTTTTTTCTTGGCTCAGTCAGTACTACACCCAAAATAAATTTCACATAATCAGTGGAAAATATCCACTAGAAATCCACTTAACTTTCATGTGATTCAGGAAGTGGAAAATGCTTCGCAAAATCCAGTGAATCTTATGTGTCCAGTGAAATGTATATGATTAGTCAAGTAGAATTTATTTTTCTACGTGATAATCATGTAGAAGTCACTTATATAAGTATTGGAAAATATCTACTTGTGTTTCCATTAGTAGCTAAGTGAAAGATTTTTTCAGTGTAGAACATCGTCCCAAGCTCGGTCCCAAGCTCAATAATGCACCCCTTATAATGAACTCACATGAACACACTCTCAAATACTCTGTCAAAATAACACAGCAAATCAAAACAAAGGCGCAAATATGTATAACAAGGTGCTGGCTTCAAGGTGTAATTCGGACCAAGGGGTTCTACAACAGTGAACCAATTTCAAATCGCTAGTTACATATTGATTGTTGCTATTACCTTCGGAAAAATGTTCTGCTCAATTATTCCGTAGGTGAAGGTGACAATTCGTTCCATGCAGATCAATTGTCAAAATTCCGCTTGGTAATATCATAGACTAACTCTAAGACCAGTAGGTCCCATACAAAAACGATTTTTTTCTTGGCTCAGTCAGTACTAGAACATCGGTCCCAAGTTCAGTCCCAAGCTTGAGAATGCGCCCCTAATAATGAACTCACATGAACACACTCTCAAATATTCTGTCAAAATAACACAGCAAATCAAAACAAAGGCGCAAATATGTATAACAAGGTGCTGGCTTCAAGGTGTAATTCGGACCAAGGGGTTCTACAACAGTGAACCAATTTCAAATCGCTAGTTACATATTGATTGTTGCTATTACCTTCGGAAAAATGTTCTGCTCAATTATTCCGTAGGTGAAGGTGACAATTCGTTCCATGCAGATCAATTGTCAAAATTCCGCTTGGTAATATCATAGACTAACTCTAAGACCAGTAGGTCCCATACAAAAACGATTTTTTTCTTGGCTCAGTCAGTACTAGAACATCGGTCCCAAGTTCAGTCCCAAGCTTAAGAATGCGCCCCTAATAATGAACTCACATGAACACACTCTCAAATATTCTGTCAAAATAACACAGCAAATCAAAACAAAGGCGCAAATATGTATAACAAGGTGCTGGCTTCAAGGTGTAATTTGGACCAAGGGGTTCTACAACAGTGAACCAATTTCAAATCGCTAGTTGCATATTGATTGTTGGTAATATCATAGACTAACTCTAAGACCAGTAGGTCCCATACAAAAACGATTTTTTTCTTGGCTCAGTCAGTACAAGAACATCGGTCCCAAGCTCGGTCCCAAGCTCAATAATGCGCCCCCAATAATGAACTCACATGAACACACTCTCAAATATTCTGTCAAAATAACACAGCAAATCAAAACAAAGGCGCAAATATGTATAACAAGGTGCTGGCTTCAAGGTGTAATTCGGACCAAGGGGTTCTACAACAGTGAACCAATTTCAAATCGCTAGTTGCATATTGATTGTTGGTAATATTGAGCAAAATTCCGCAACCTCTTTACTTTTAAGGTCGATACTGGCCTTCAGTCGGTAAATGCGCAGCTTCAAAGCAACACTTTGCTGGAGGTGAATGGGTTCGATTCCCGGTCTGACTATGATTTTTTTCGCTAAGGAAAATGTTTCGCCTTCCTGGGCACATGGTATAATTGAACTTGCCATAATGTAAAAATGGTACCTGGCATCAAATGCTCTTAATTAATAACTGAAGAAGTGCATTAGAACACTAAGTTGAACGCGAGCAATAAGCAAATTGTGAAAGCAATACGCTTGAAAAGCTAAATAAGAAGAAGTTTACAAATGATTAATCATGTTAGGTTATTTTATTCGTCATCTTGACGCCTCAAGAAAACATGAATATCTTATTCAACGCAGAATTAAGTGAGTTTGTTTACTTAAAATACCGTGATTAAGCACAGAACAAATACTCTACATAACTGAAGCAAAGAACAAAATAAAAAGACGTGATGATAGTTACCTTGGAAATCGTCCAACCATGGCGGTTGTTGGTAGTGCTCTGTAGCCAGGACTCCTGTGTTCAAAAATACCAGCACAATGATGAGCCAATAAAATGCCTGGGACTTAACTGCTTTACGGCAAGCTCTTCGTAACCGACGATTTACTCGGTCTATATTCTTGCGTTTTCTTGCAAGCCAAGATTCTTGTTGGATGTCTCCTTCTTCACCAGCATGATCTGAAGAATCAATTTCATTCACTGCTAGCGTTTTTCCTTCTTGTACGAGGTTTGCTTCATTTTCTGGGTCTATGTCTTCAGCTTGGGTAATCCAATCTAAGTAACCTCTTAAATCTTCTTCGATTTGCTGTTTTTCTCGTAGCTTCTGAAAATCTCCTCGATTTTTTGCTTTTGTTCTCTCCTTTGAAAATTCTCCACTAAGCACGCCAAGAATAAGGTTCATAACGAAGAAAGCACCCAAGATAACCATAGATATAAAATACACCCATTGCCATGTACTGCCCATGGAATCTTGAATCTGAAAAAAAAAAAACAAGAAATATCTTAGTTTATCGATAAAAATAAATCGAAATTCATTAAACTGCGATAAATTTTGATGCACCATTCTTTAATAATATTCATGTTGTATATCGCCACAAAGAAAATGCTGGTTTTGAACCACCCCTCTCCTCAATGGCACGTAACGTTTGCATTAAAAAAAAATTAACAAAAATTGCCGATTTTTCATGAGTTTACCTTCACCCGCACTGACAAAACTACCCATGCAGCATCAATCATAGTAACCCATGAGTAAGCAGACAAAATTTGACAGCTCTTTCAGTCGAACTCTAACCGTGATGGCAAAAACAGTGAGGCAACTCCATTCAAAAGTGTGCGCGTTCAAAAAACAGCACCCCGCCGCGTCGAAAACGGACATCGTGCGACACTTTGTGGACGCTGGATACGCTCGTTACGGCATCTACAATATCTTGGTACTTTAAGACAACAATCAGAGCATCGAAGAAAAGCCCGGTTCCGGACAGCCCTAATCCTGAGCGACAACCCTAGTAGCACACATGTTGCCAATCAGTTGAGAAAACATCAATGTGAATTGTTAAGTCATAATCAAGTTGCTGCAACTAATTATGATCGTAGTGTGCTGCTTGGGAAGCTACAAAGGATGCTGAAGAGGAAGACCAAGGAAAAGTGGCTATATCGCTGCGTGCGCTTGAACGGGAGGTCGGTTCAAACAGTGAAAAAGTATCTGGCGAACATGAACATACATGTCTGAAAGCGGAAGTCGCGTCCACTGGTTTCGGAGCTGCCGGCAATGATGCAGCGGCAGTGGCTGAATAACCATCAGTTGTTGACCATCAACTCGATTTTCCCGGCGAATCGCGACGTGGCGGTGGTGATGAACGACGAGACCTATCTCACCCTGGATGGCAACGACGGGCAGAGCGCTTCGTATATTACTTTCCCACGAAGGAAGTGAGCTCCGAGGTGAAGATCATTTCACACACCAAGTTCCCCAAGAAGGTGCTGATGTGGCTTACAATCAGCGAGAAGGGGATGTCAAAACCGCTCTTCTTTCGATCCGGACTGGCCGTGAACGGGGAAATTAATAGTACAAAATGCCGGCCGGAAGTTGCGTCGCTTATCAAGAAATACCATAAGGACGAAGACGCGGTGTTCTGGCCGGATCTGACGTCGGCCCACTACACGAAGCGATCGTTGGAGGAGATGGAGCGGCTGAATATCGGTGTGGTACCCAAGTCAGCGAATCCGCCCAACGTCCCCGAGCTGCGTCCCATCGAGAATTTTTGAGCCAACCTGAAGCGTAAGATCTACTCCAACAATTTTTTCGCGAAAACTGAGGAGGAATTGATTAATAAAACGAAGATAGAATTTAAAAACATGCCTACACGCTTGTTTTTGTCCACCATGGCGAATGTAACGGTAAACTACTGAAAGGCCATTCGCAAGGGCGTAGAATGTTTTTGCAAGTAAGCTTAAATAATTACCTTCCATGGGAAATTTATCAAAAGCAATCATTTGTCTAGCTGTTTTTTATCACCATCCGAAAAAAGTCTATTATTTCAATGCAAACGTTATTTCGTAAGGACAACAAACATTTTTGTTTGTGGATCGTCAAACTTTTCAAAATCCCCCTTCCCCTTAATCTATTTCGTACTTAATGTACCATCCCATAAAAACATTTCAGCAACAAATAGAGACATTAAATAGCAAAGAATAATACCAAAATATATCATAACAAATACCCTTCGACTAACAAAACTTGTTAATTGGACATCTGAAAGATAAAACCCGATTCAAAGTAAATTTGGCGCATTCGAGTGATCATAGCTAAAGAAGTAAACAACATCACGGTTGATCAAAACGTCAAACAAAAATGTATTAATTCAGCTTACAAACGATACATAACAAGTTATTACATTTCATCGTTTCTAACGAAATGTCGCGCTTTACTTGTGGTCGATGCCATCATGATCTGCACTGTCACTGGTGACACTGTTCCGGCGAACTTCTTCAACTTTAAACGCATTTGTTGTGTATCTGTCACTTCTTTACCGCATCCTTGAAGTTTTCGCTTGACAATTGCCCAACATTTTTTGATCGGTCTGAACTCAGGGCAATTCGGAGGATTAATCTTTTTGGCGACGAAATTAATATTGTTTGCAGCATACCATTCTAGTACCTCCTTAATGTAGTGGCAGCTGGCTTGATCCGGCCAAAACATAACGTTGGTCTTGTGTTGCCGAATGAAGAGTAAAATCCGCTTTTCCAGACACTCGTTAATGTAAACCTTCGACTTCATTGTGTGAGATGTGATAAAAATGGTTTTAAGGCCACATCTGCAGATTTCTTGCTAAATAAAGTTTCCGAGCAAACAAATTTAAACGTAGACTACGTTTTACGGCAAGGGTAGGGTGTCAATTGAAAATCTAAAAATAAGCTACCGTCACAAAATATCGTTACAAATTAAACGATAATAACACAATAAAAGCTCAATAGATTGTCAAGATGTTTAAATCAATCGGTTGTTAATGTTCCCACGTATCAGTTCAATCATCTAACTTTATCCGTCAACAAGTTTAAGATATTGAAAATAACCAACATAAGAGGTGATGTCTTATAATGCCAATTGTTTAGAGTAAATTTACTAAATGCGCTGTACTTTCCTGTAAAAGATTTCAAATTTAAGTAAGGAACGTTTCATACGTGTCAAGGCACGATATAAAAGAGGGACACCTTAAAATTTTCTACTCTCGCTCGCCAGCCACGGAGCTGTGCAGAGCGATAATAACCAGTGCTGCTCTAGCAGCTGGCAGTTGCGCGTACCCTGCAGGAGGGTACGCGGGCAATCAACCAGAGAGAATGATGGGTTAGTGGCTGTCGCTAGCGAGTGGCTGGTTGGACCGCCATTTTAAATGCAGTCGTGCCATTTTAAATGTCAAGCGCGTGGCCAATATGGAGGGAAACATGTGTGAACTAGTTGGTAGCCATATCATGATATGATGTACATATATATTACGCAACTAAGTTCCCACTGTTTAGCAATAGATGGCGCCAGTAGTAAGTGCTGGTCGAATGTTATACATCTCAAGCGTCATAAACCAAGCTCAACATATGAGTGCTGTTGTTTTTCTCACCAGTCGCTTTTTGATGAGTTTGCCTGTAAATGTCACAGCAATGTCACGCATCACGATAAAAGCTTACATGCAACCACCATGCAGCTCATCAATCCACCGTAAGGTGGATCACGGTGAGCTGTTGAGTTGTGAAGTGGAGCAAAAGGAAGAAGGCAAATGTTTATTTTGACAGTTCTAGTAAGACCGCAAACAAGCTGATGGAGAAAAAAGTGATGTGCTTGAAACAGTGCGCTTTTGCAGTTGTTAGTAATTTATATTTATTATATTACGTTACGTTTTTATTTATTATATTACTCTAAATGGTTGATGTTAGCCATTTTTTGTAAAAAATCTAAAAGCAATTTAAGAGAGACGGAGAGTGTACGCGGCCAGATGGACTTTCTTCGACGAATGTACATTGGGTGGTGGTTAGCAAAATACCGGTGAAGTGGAGTGAAGTTAATTGTGTTGCTCTCAGTAAAAATTATGTTTTATGCTATGCGTTGCTGTTATCGTTGTTATTCTTGCTGTGATCCAATGATTATACTTAAAACTGTCAAGGTTAGTTGTTTTTATAGATTCATTATTCAATCGGTTGTGAGAATCATAACTATCATATTTTACAGGTGCATATCAGTGTTTATACGAACGAAGAGTTACAAGATGTGTACTAGAAATGGAGGAATGAACACAAAATCACTACGATGAATCCTGTCATGGTTATTGTGAATTGTGAAAATATAGACCATAAGAAAGATTTGAATACGGACAGCATGACGGCGACGTGATTCGACTACGAACCAGTGCCAACCGCTGAACTAAAGTATCTTCTTCAAGGTGATGGAATTTCAGTTACAGCACTGATTTGGTATGTTACTTGAGAGGACGCAACCGAAGTCAAATCAATGTGTAATGTCTTCATGACAAATTATGCAAAAAAAAGTAGTAGTAGCTATGGAAATAAACTGAGAAACCTTAATATGTCTTTTAACTAATCATGTTTTGTGTTGTTGCATGAAGCACGTAATCAATTAAAATGTTTGAAAATTGGAAATATCCTTCTTATAAACATGCAACCATAGGAGTGGACAGAAATTTCTGCTAGATCCAAAGATGAGAAGAGAAAGTGTGGATAGGTCCGATAGAGCTAGGCAGGTTTTGAAAATTGAATCAAAATTGTTTTGAAATTGAGCGTAGGGCTTTTGTTAGGCAGTGTTTCGAAGCAAACGTATACATTTATTCCACACATCTCCATGCAGGGTAGGTCAAGGCAGGAAAAAATTCGCCACCTTGTTATTAATATTTCTACTGGAATGGCATTAAACATTCCAAAGTGAACTCACTGCTCATATTCGTTTTGCAAATTTTATATAAATTTTCATTGAACTTTCGGATCGACCTTTAATGTTGATCTTCTATACATCTATAAATGTACAAAAATAACTATATATCTTTTTACTTTGCCTGTTGACATTTCCTAGGCTCAAAATTTGTAGCCAATCAAATAAATCTAGTTAAAACAATACTAGACAAAATAGTCAATAGGTCGAAAGTAACATTTGTAAACAATGACCTCTTGCGTATTTTTCTGGGATGTGCTTGCTCCCACAACCAAAATAGCACCAGAAACAGATAGAAGGAGTTATTACCATCCCATCGGTAGTAGATATAGATGCAAGCAATCTGGCATTTCCAGGAAATTAACGTTTTAAGTCGTTGTTTACAATTGTTCCTTTCGACATTTTGACGATTTTGTCTAGAATTGCCAATTCTGTTGGCTTGGTTTACATTATCAAAAAATGTAACTCTTGGATTAACTCCATAGGTAACGTAAAAAAAAAATTTTCTCGGATTTACAATTTGCATGAGCATGAACATAATTGACCGCCCACGCATGCAATTCCGTTATTGCCAGATCAGCTGTATTTACACAAAGAACCAACAGACGATGTTTGGGACTACATCTTCAATGTTTAAAAACTGGTGACCCACAGAGGACTGAAACAGGCATTAGTTCTTGAAGCCTGCTACTTTTGGTGTGGCGCTAGTGACGATTTGAACAATTTAAGTTCGGTTCACAGTGGATTATAATTCCTTCCTATTTCTTCTATCAACCTACTAGTATCAGTAATGTAGATAAAACATTATTATACCTTGCTGATAAACAATGAAAAAATACTATCGTTGTGATAATCACTAGTGTGCCTGTATTAGTAGAGTGACGACACTGTCAAAATTGGAACCGAAATATTCTGTCAGTGTCATTCCAATCGAGCAGGCGACCTGTCAAACGCATGTGAAGAAACAATAATAAGTGTGCCTGTATTAGTATTCTCGAGTACTTTTTCAAACAGACGTATCTGATTTTGTAAACAACGAGGGAAAGAAAAATTCAAACGTAAATTTCTCAAAACTCTCAGCACCCTCAAGGAAAGTATCATTAGCATGATGTTTGGAAAGTGTTATTCCTTGTATTGGTGGCCCTAGTTTGGATGAAAGTACTAAGGGTTTCAAGAATTAAACGTTTGAATCTTACTTTCCCTCTTTGTTTACAAAATCAGATGCGTCTGTTTGAAAAAGTACTCGAGTATTCAGCATTAATATTCAGTGTTGTCAACTCAAAGCATCAGGGATGCCAAATTTGTTATTTTCACAGGGATGACATGGCGTCACTCTACTAATACAGGCACACTAATAATCACTGCACTAACTACAATACGGAAGACTTTACTCTCAAATCATATTAACGAAAATTACGCCAACTTCCACCGCGTATATTGTGTTTGCTGCCTACAGCCTTCAAGAAAATCGAGCTGTCAAATTAGCACCACACGCAGCACCAAATTTTCGGCTTCACGATTGTTGTTCATGGATGACAGTCGCTTCAGTCCTGTGGTGACCCATTATAAAGCAATACCAGCGCCGGCCGTGCCCGAATGCTGGTCAAGTAGAGAATGGGAAGGAATGTGTGGACATGATACTCGCTTTACAGGAAGCCGAAAAATCCACTGCCCCTCCACGAGATATCACTAGGATGTTGGATAGTTGGGGAAATATTAGCAGTCACTTTTTCCACCGCTACTACGTTGCGACCGGACTGAAAAATATCACCAATCGACTCCGAACGACCGTAACTTTATACTTTCAATCCTTTAACCCAATTTTCGCGGTTTTTTAGCGTTAAAATTTCACTTCATTTCACTGCCACCGAGAACCGTGATTCTAGACTTCAGTTTTTTTTCGATTCCTCCTTTTGCTAATAATCATCGATTCATTCGCGACAAAGTGGAAAAACACTTAAACTTCATAATGTATGTCTTTGGGTCACAATACTACCACTAATTCAACATGTGCTAGGATTTACAATTGGCCGAGACACTAATAAATTTGTGATTTTATATAATATATAAAATAGAATTCAATATATACTGAATAAATAAACAAAATCTAACAAATTAATCAAACAAATTTAATCAATATTATTATTATTATGAGTAATTTTATATAAATGATCATGTATCAACAAATTATTTATTATAGTTAACCGTTTATATTTTTTACATGTAGCAAGGGCTTAACATTTTTATAAGTATTAACCCAAACTTAATTAAGAAGTTATGTAAAGTGGGACACATTCCATTTATTCCAAGATTTTTCCTTCGTTCTACAGTTTGAAAAATAATTTTTAATCCATATGAAACTATATCAGCTAATAAAAATATATATCAATATGTTTGAAAATCTAAATGTACTGTATAGAATACAGAAAAAAAAACTAAGATAAACTCAAATATGATTGGAGCAAAGCCTACCGAGATATTTACTCCAAGTTGATTTCAAATTTAGTTTATTTTGATTTAGTCTTTAGTTCCCACTATCATGTGTGAGTGTGTACGAAAATATTACATTTATTTCAGTACACGCACACTCACAAATATATGTGCAACAAAAACTGTGTATCAAACTCATGAATCATGTGTCACGGTTGCACGATATGATACAAAAACTGACAGCGCAACTCATCAAATTCAGTCACCAAAGGCAATTGGTGAATATCACAACACAGCTATGGTAAACAAATCGCTTTGCCAAATCAGTGATTTTGGTTTAATATTGTATATTTTGGTTGTTTGAAGATGTCTGATTTCGTGCCAAATAATCGGCATTTGCGGGAAGTGTTGATTTTCTTCTTTCATTCGAAGAAAACGGCGGCTGAAGCACATCGAGAGCTCCAAAAAGTTTACGGTGATGCTGCTCTGAGTGAAACAACGTGTCGTGATTGGTTTCGTCGCTTCAAAAACGTTGATTTCAGTGTTGATGATCGTCCGCGTGAAGGAAGGCCAAAAAACTTCGAAGACTCTGAATTGGAGGCATTGCTCGATGAGGATCCGTGTCAAACGCAAGAAGAGCTTGGTTCAGGATTAGGAGTTTCCTGCCAAGCCGTTTCTAAGCAATTGCATGCGTTGGGAATGATTCAAAAGCAAGGAACTTGGGTTCCTTACGATTTGAAGCCAAGAGATGTTGAGCGTCGTTTTGTCGTCTGAGAACAACTGCTAAAGCGGCAAAAGAGGAAGAGTTTTCTACATTGCATTGTGACGGGTGACGAAAAATGCATTCATTACAGTAACTCAAAACGGAAACATTCATGGGGACTGCCCGGGCATGCTTCAACATCGTAGCCTAGGCCGATTACTCACGCTGCGAAGGTTCTGCTTTGTATTTGGTGGGACCAAGTTGGTGTTATTTATTATGAGCTGTTGAAACCAAACGAAACCATTACCGGGGAACGGTATCGAACTCAATTGATGCGATTGAGCCGAGCACTGTCTTCAGCATGACAACGCTCGACCTCACTTTGCGAAACCCGTGAAAACCTACTTGGAAACGCTCAAATGGGAAGTTCTACCCCACCACCCATATTCTCCTGATATTGCACAGTCCGATTATTACTTGTTCCGTTCGATGGCACATGGTCTCACTGGTCAGCAATTCCACTTATATGATGACATCTCAAAATGGCTTGATTCTTGGATAGCATCAAAAGACGAACAGTTCTATCGAAATGATATTCACATTCTACCAGAAAGATGGGAAAAAGTCGTAGCTAGTGATGGGCAATACTTTGAATAATTCGTTTGTAAGCTTTGTTTTCAAAATAAGGTTCCTCTTTCACCAAAAAACAGCGAGAACTTAGTTGCGCACCTAAGATATATATGTAGATGATATAGAAATATATGTAGATAATATAGAAATATATGTTGATGATATTGATATAAATGTAGATTAGATTCCCTATTAAGAATCACGCCAAGAGTAAAGCCAAATCTACATATCGGGGCTACCTATCGAGCAGTCTATCTAAATCACACATGCACGCAAAATGAGAACTAATCGAAATAAGTGTTGCATGTTCCTGCATGTATAGGGACTCTAATGTAGATGACATAGATGTATGTGGTGATGATATTGATATACACTGATAGGCAAAATAATGTGCCCACCTCATCGTTTTTTCGATTTCTCTCATTTACTTGGTTCAAATTAAAGTAAACACACTGTATTTTTTTAATTTCTTATTTTTTATATTCTTTTTAAGTTTCACTTGTGGAATACTGCAAAAATAAGGAGTTTTAATTTTAAAAAAAATCAATTTGCGTTGAAAAAAAAACAATGACAAAATAAAGTGCCCACTTCATTTAGGCTACAGAAAACATAAATTCAAGTAAAATAAAAGCATTTCAATAATTGATGTGTCCTCCTTTGGCCTTCAGGACCTGCTGCAGGCGCTTCGACATGCTCTTTAGGTGCTGTGGATCTAGCTCTTCCCAGGCGCGCTCCAGGGCTTCAAAATAGTTATTTTTGTTGGTAACACCAGTTTTGTCAACCCTGGCATCGAGAATCGCCCACAAATTCTCGATGGGTTTGAGGTCCGGGCTTTGTGGAGGCCATTCCAGCGGTTTGATCCGACGAGACCGGAAGAAAGACTTGGTCTTCTTGGCAGTATGCTTCGGGTCGTTGTCCTGCTGGAATACGAACTTCTCTTCAAGGCCTATTCTGGATCAGCGAAACCTCCATATTATCTCGCAGGATGTTGATGTAAGAATCTGCCGTCATTATCCCGTCGATTTTCACAATGCTTCCCACTCCACCCCACCCTCAGACCATCACATTTCCTCCTCCATGCTTCATCGTGCCTTGGATGTGGCGCTGCTGAAGCTCCTTTCCCGATCTGCACCAAACACGAACCCGCCGCTTTCGGTTGAACAGCTCGAGTTTTGATTCGTCCGTCCAGAGAATCGTTTTCCAGTACTCTAGGGGCTTATCAGCATGCTCCTAAGCAAACTTAAGCCGTCTGGCTTTGCTTGCTTTGCTGATAAATGGGCGCTTCCGGGCAAGTTTGCTACACTCAGTAGCAAAAAAAAGCCGAGCAAAATTTTGCTTCCAAAAGATGCCATGTTCAACCTACTGTAACTTTTTCAATTATCAATATTTTTAGCTGAAACTTCCACCACTCTATGAACAATGTATAGATCTTATGTGGTCGAAATTTTATGTTGATCAAGCTTATACATTTTAAGTTTTCATTACATATTTGAAAAAAGTCATTTTTTGACATACCAATTTCAAAAATCCGTATTTCTGTGAAAAATTTAGATAACATATTTTAAATTTCACAATAGCCTAAAAATATATAGGAAATAATGTGAACGAAATTTGAACTGTTTCCATCAAGTGGTTTGGACTACAGCTGGCGTCAAAGTTGACACACCAACATGAGTATTTCCCCTTTTCACCCGATATTAATCATGCTGAAATATCGGTGCAAAAAAAAGCCGAGGTGAATTCATCTTAATAAGACACATGATTTGTTACGCCTGAAATATTCAAATAACTAGTGTAACTCACGAAGAACTTTAAAATATGGCATACAGCATCAATTGTATTGAAAAAAAACTACGTATACAGTGTTATACAGTATTATTAGCAGAATTCACCTCGGCTTTTTTTTTTTGCACCGATATTCCAGCACGGTCAATATCGGGTGAAAAAGGGAAATACTCAGAGGACTGAAGCGGGCGTTAGTTCTTGAAGCCTGCTACTTTTGGTGTGGCGCTAGTGACAATTTGAACATTTTAAGCTCGGTTCACAGTGGATTATAATTTCTTATAATATTTCTACTATCAACCTACTAGTATCAGTAATGTAGATAAAACATTATTATACCTGGCTGATAAACAATGAAAAAATACTATCGTTGTGATAATCACTGCACTAAGTACAACACGGAAGACTTTACTCTCGAATCAAATTAACGAAAATTATGCCAACTTCCACCGCGTATATTGTGTTTGCTGCCTACAGCCTTCAAGAAATCCGAGTTGTCAAATTAGCACCACACGCAGCACCAAACTTTCGGCTTCACGATTGTTGTTCGTGGATGACAGCTGCTTCAGTCCTGTGGAAATACTCATGTTGGTGTGTCAACTTTGATGCCAGCTGTAGTCCAAACCACTTGATGGAAACAGTTTAAATTTCGTTCACATTATTTCCTATATATTTTTAGGCTATTGTGAAATTTAAAATATGTTATCTAAATTTTTCACATAAATACGGATTTTTGAAATTGGTATGTCCAAAAATGACATTTTTCACATATGTAATGAAAACTTAAAATGTATTAGATTGATCAACATTAAATTTCAACCACATAAGGTCTATACATTGTTTAAAGAGTGGTGAAAGTTTCAGCTAAAAATATTGATAATTGGAAAAGTTACAGTAGGTTGAACATGGCATTTTTTGGAAGCAAAATTTTGCTCGGCTTTTTTTTGCTACCGAGTGTATTCAACCCCTGTGCTACGAGACGGCGACGAACAGTTCGACCGGAAACTGATAACTGAAGAGTTTTCTGGATATCGCGGACAGTTATCTTCGGGTTCTTCTTGACTTCGCGCATGATCTTGGTGTCCGTTCTCGCATCCGTTTTCCGCTTCCTGCCTCTGCCAGGGTGATCCACCACTGATCCAAACATTTTAAGCTTCAGAAGAATTTTGCCAACCGCTGCCTTACTGATACTGTACTTCTTAGCGACAGCCCGGTGCGATTCACCGTTTTGCACATCAAGAACGACCAATTTTCGGATACACAAGGGAATTGCTTTCGAAAGCACTGCGTTCTACATTTTTTTCAATTGAATCAAATGCGATCACGTATGCAAATGCACCAGGTGGAGCCGTTTGCTTCAAAACATGTCAAAATATCAAAACATAAACAATCAAGGGGTCTTGATGGTCAAGGGTGGAAACTTATCGAAAACATATCGATTTTTGAAGTGGGCACTTTATTTTGTCACTGTTTTTTTTTTCAACACAAATAGATTTTTTTTTCTTTAAGTAAAACTCCTTTTTTTTAGTATTCCATAAGTGAAACTTAAAAAGAATATAAAAATTAAATAAGAAAAAAAACTACACTGTGTTTACTTTAATTTAAACCAAGTAAATGAGAGAAATTGAAAGAACGAAGAGGTGGGCACTTTATTTTGCCTATCAGTGTATTTGAAGATGATGTCGATATACATGTAGATGATATAAAGACTGTATTCGATGAAATTCGGACACACGCAATTGTTCGTAATTTTAACTGAATGTATTTCATTGTGTTGTGTCAATTGTGTAATGAGTTTCGTGAAAATCGGTCGAGTGATTTCAGTGATGGCTTCGAATGAAGAAAAAGTGCGCCAACAAATTTTGGGCACTCACTTCGAAAACCCAAACGCTTCTCATCGATGGATCGGAAAACAGCTCGGAATCGCACATTCAACCGTATCTCATGTGATCAAAACGTTCAAGGACCGTGTTACCTCAGACGGACCCTCCAACAATGCTCTCGATCCCTGGGCTAAGCCACGGGGACCATTGAGAGTGGGCTCTCAAGGCCTCTTTTGGTTTTCTACCGCTGAGCTCAAGCTTAAGGCTTCTATTCTCCGGGTCGGCACAAAGCAAGGGAATCAGTTAATCGATAGTTCAGTCATCTAATAAAACGCTATACAACACAAACTACTCTTAAACACATTTTTATTATTTAACTTACAAGGATTGTGGAAGGGTGTAAGGGTCACGGTGGGCCTGCCGGCTACTGATGCTGCTACTGAAGAGCTACGGATACTGTCCGGGAATCTAGGGCTGGTCATGTGAACGGTTAACCTCTCGATTGGCTGCTTACGATGATTTGCAGTCCTGGCACAATGGCGGCAGAACCGTTGATCTAACCTCGTCGACCAGGGTACACGTGGGACGGGGGTTTATATTCCGGTATGGGGCTTCGACGGTGTTTCGACGTGTTCGGTGGGAAGGCGTTGGTACAGTTCATGCACGGGAATCACAATTCTCCTTCGGGTCAAGATCACAATGTAGTGGCACGAGTGGTCTAGGCAGACGGCTGGCATATAATCCGTAATGCGCTAACACTGGCTTCGCTTAAGCTGGCGTAAGAATTGGTTCTCGTTAAGGCGATGGACTTTCACGAACAAACGTTGTCCAATTATCGTTAAGATCCTCCCTTTTCAACAAAACGCACTAATAAAAACGTCCTGTGCTGAGATCCTTCTCCGCTGAGGTGTCACGTTGAATAATCTCTCGTCAATGTCGATAAATCCATAGAACTTCGAATAGCCTCTCCTTTTCCAATACTTCCGTTTCAACAGTACATTTTCTCATGTGTGGTAATCCATTTTGCTCTTCAGTAGCGTTTTTGCAGGGGTAGGTCTTCGTGTAGTGTGGATTAACAATTTTTGTTCTTAGTTTTATAATTTGGATAATTTTCATAAGTGTGCATGCATAAATTTTAAATTCTAGCTAGACTACTATTTATTATTTTATTTATAGTTCTTCGTTTAAACAAACAAAAAAACAATAGAATTTTCCAACAATAATGTGTGTAAATAATTATACCTTTTAAACAAACAAGGGATATTGTGTCGCAACGGTAACACTACCATCTTTCTCTCCCTAAAATTGATCAAAACAAGGTTAATTTTACAACTCATTTAAATCATCCCAGGGTTGCACCATTCATGCTCTCAATATCAGACGAAAATCAACAGAAGCTGCGTCTAAACATCAAATAGATATCTCCAGCATATTGGAGACATATTTATTAACGCATTTTAATCCACGGACTGGTTACCAAATCTTATCTTCTTCCAATCTCCGAAACAAAGTTTTATTCCGAGGAAGAGTAAAAATGTTCACTTGAACCGAATGCCTCCTGATGATCTTTTATTCGCCGGTTGAATCTTCTGCATCAAATTTTGGTTTCATCTTTTGACTATAGAAATTGTTCGATTAATCTTTATGTCTGCTGTTACACCGGTGCATTTAATCTAGTTTACGCTATCGGCTTCTGAAATGGTACGAAAAGATACTGGAAAGTATCCCTTCTGTTGTTGTTTATCGTTGGTCGGAAAAATGTCTCTTACACTACTATTTTACTACTATTACTGGTCTACGGATAACTATTGCAGACGGAACGAGACAAAATTACACACAAAACAATCAAAACAGTAGAACAATTGCTAACCATCAGATTCGTTACCTCACTCTAACATTATTTGCTTTACAGCTCACAAAAGACGATGATCATCATTTTCACAAGAGAGCGTACGCTATTACAAAGGCTCCATAAAGTTGAACAAATTCCAGTAATATCTGTTTAGTTTAAGTGCTAAATTTCACCTGACCTATATGGAACTTGGAAGACGGTTAATTTTCCTCAGGAATGCCAGGCTTAAGGTCTGCTGACGAAAGTATCCCAAGAATTTTACCTCGCTCATCAACCAGCTCGTAAGAGCTAGTCCCTCGCCGCGAGACAATGGTACACGGAACATATGCTGGACCTAACTTTGCGTTATGTGCTTCGCCAGCTGAAGATTGTACGAAATTGCGCTTATAAACCTTCTGTCCCACCTGATACACAGGAGCAGGCTTCCGGAACCGAAGATTATAAGCTTTGGTGCTCTTCTCATGGGCTTTTTCTAAGTTTTTGCTGACAATTTGAAGAATTTTCTGATCAACTTTTAATTTTCTCTCTACTCTTTCAGCTTCAGAAACATCAAAGGTGTCTGGATCTCAGATATGCTCCTCACCATTAGCAACGATCTCGTGGCCAAATAAAATCATGTATGGCGTTGAACCAGTAGACGAATGCACTGTGTTATTAATAGTGTGCTGAACCTCCGATATTCTGGTGTCCCATAAACGTTGGTCAGACTTGACATACGTTCGGATACAAGCATTTATGCTGCGGTTAAGGCGCTCGACTGGATTGGCTTGGCTATGGTGTCGAGAGTTAGTGCAGTACCGATACCGATACCTGACACCGATTCAAAAAATTGCTGAAGGCCTTACTGAGGAAACTCGTGGCATTGTCACTAATTAAGATATCAGGAACAGAAAAACGACGAAACCATTGTTCCTCGAGAATCTTAATAATCAGATCAGTTGAAATTTTTCTAACTGGTACTAAAACCGTCCATTTAGAATATACGTCTAGGAGAACAAAAAGGTGTACATGCCCAGATTTTGAACGAGGCAACCATTGGATGAAATCGATCGCTAATATTTGAAATGGTTTCGTAGCTATTCGTGAGTTGCCCATTGCTGGATGCTGTGAAATAGTGAATGGCTTACATTCTTTACACATTCGGCATCGCTCAACATATTTCCGTATTGTGTTATCCATCTTTGGCCAGAAATACCTCGTTCTGATCTTATCCAGCAGCTTGTCATACCCAATATGAAATGCCTCATCGTGCTCTTTTCTGAGAATCTCACCCCGAGACCTCTCCGGCACACAAAGTTTCCATTCGAATCGGAAGTCGAGTACTTCGGTTTTACTAGGTACAAATTTATACAATTTCTCTTCTTCTATTTTATAATCTGCGAAATTATCAGGAGCCGAACGTACTTTGTTATATTGTATGGAGTATCACGAATCTCCCTTAGATAGTTCTGTTGTCTCAATCGAACGCGAAAGTGCGTCCGGAATCACATTATCTTTTCCTCGTCGGTGTTGAATCTCAAAACTAGCCCTCGTAGCCCTGCAACTCTATACTCCAACGACTGAGTCTAGACGAGGTCCGTCACTTACCCTTCATTATATGGGTAAGAGCAGAAGCATCGGTTATTACAATGAACTTTGTGCCTTATATTTACGGCCTAAATTTATCTATGGCAGACAGCACAGCTAATCCATCCTTTTCGGAAGCTGCATAGGATTGTTGAGCTGGAGAGAGTTTTTGCGAGAAATATGCCATAACTTTCTCTCCACTCTCTTGTTGCTGTGTGAGGATTGCTGCGATAGCACTATCGCTTGCATCCGTTTGAATTTGAAAAGGTAGTTTGAAGTTCGGGTTTGCGAGAACTGGAGCTGCGATTAACCTCTCTTTCAGTTTTAAGAAAGCCTGTTCCGAATTTTGATTCCATACAATCGTTTTTGGCTTCTTCTTGACGAGATTTGTCAGAGGCACAGAAATCTCGCTAAATTGTGGAATAAAACGGCGATAATAATTCGACATTCCCAAAAACCGGCGTAAAGATCGAAGCGATGTTGGGCGCTCGTAATTTATTATTGCTTCAACTCGGTCAGGATTCGGTCGTAGACCATCAGATGGAGATTAATGGAGAGATTTGCGGACCGAAGTCGACGAGCAACTTCTGTTAGTGCCTCGATGTGTGCTTCGATTGTGCTACTTACAACAACTATATCATCGAGTTAGACAAACACATTCGGTTCCAGCTCACCGTAACCCAGGACTTTGTGCATTAGCCGAGCTAATGTGGCGGGACTATTGACCAGCCCGAAAGGTAGTCGGGTGAACTGGAATAATCCTCTACCTAACACCGAGAACGCAGTATATTTCCGAGAACTAGGGTGAAGTGGAATTTGCAAAAAGGCTTTTGTCAAATCGATGGTTGTAAGAAATCGACTTGCTCCTAGTCTTCTCAATATACGATCTTGGTGTGGAAGAGGATAAGCGTCCCTCTTAGTCCGGTCATTTAGCCGTCTCGCATCCAGACAGAGACGAACTTCACCAGTGGATTTAATGACAGGGACTGTGCTAAGAGCCCAATCACTTTTACTGGGTTCTATAACTTTTTGACTAAGCATATTTTCCAACTCCCGATTTATGCGTTTCTGCATTTCTGGGGAAGTAGGATACGGATTGATCCTTACAGAAGGCAAATTCCTGAGTTCATCTGTGAATTCAATTTTGTGAGAGATTAGAGGGGTCACATCAAAAACTTCACCCTCCATTGCGACTTTGAAAAGTTGTTTTACCTCTTCAAGCTTAGTCTTTTGTGCTGCTGTGAGAATCTCTCTAACCTCATCTCTTTCATCTTCCCAAGGTTTCTTACCCCTTTCGTTTAAGATTTCCTCAATTAATTCACAGTGGTTGAATTGCACCGTGGGTTGAATTTTGAATGTTCTCTAGAAATCATACCCCAAAATCAATTTACGTTTTAGATTGGGCGCAATCAAAGCTGGGATTATCTTATTTTCATCATTAAAGGTCACTGGTAGGTATACGTAACCTTCAACTTCAACAGATGTTCCTGAAACTGTTTTTAGAGGAACATCCGCAGGAAAAATCTTCAATTTCAATAATTTCAAAAATTTGTTGCATCCATATCCAAGAACGGTTCTTTGAGCTCCACTATCCAACAATCCAATTATTTCTCTCCCCATTACAAAAACTTTTACGAACGGTTGGTTGTCTCCGTCGACCTTCACAAAAAGCTCGTCTATTTCCCTATCAGAGATGAAATCGTTATCAGAAAATGGCTCAAAACCATTTGTCAAAAGGTCGGTATGTAATTGATCCGCTGTGTGAGGGTTTACTATTGACGATTCAGTTTGCCTCATCAAGCTGAATTCTGCTCGTTTTTTTGGAAAATTGAACATTCTGGAGTAATTACGTCTGAAAAACTACAAAGTCTACAAAATTTTCGCCTTTTATCCGGACAGTCAGCGGTGGCCGTTTTTCCGGCAATTATAGCAAGTGCCAATCGGTGGACGCACATACTGCTGAGCCAAAGCTTTCAGAGTTCCCTTTGTTGAACCTTCCATCGGTTTCCCTTCCTGAACTCCTTCCTTCATCCCTTCCCTTCCTCGATTTTGGTAATCCTGTCTCTCGTGTTCCTTCTCATCCTTATTCAAAATTTTACCCTTAGAAAAAGTTCGTGAATTTTCGGAATGGATTGCACCTCTAAATAGCTCTTTGTCTGAAATTTCCTCCGATTTACACCGCATCTTAACTTCCTTAAGAAATTCTGCCAACCGTCGTCCCTGATCTTTCCCGTCATATTTCATTTTCCATTCGGAAACCGGAATTCTCTTCAAACTGCTTCTAGTTTTCCTTATCCTCCTATGTTTTCTACTACCATACTTTTCAACTACACTTAAGCTAGAAGAACTTTTCGAACTTGAACAGGTGGTACTCTCTGAGCTACTAGTTGAGCTTGAACTTGAACTCGAACTGCTTATCGACGAAAAGCTTACCTCTCGGTAACGCTTATTATTCCCTCTCTTTTTCAACGAGCTTCGATATTTCCTTTTCTTCCTTTCTTTTCTTTTTACTTTCCTGACTTCTCTTTTCCTTGGTTTTTCGGGAATACACTCCGTTGAGCTATTCTCCGATGTATGTGTTTCATTTTTGTTCCCCTCCTCTATGTTTTCGCCTTCCGATTCTAATTAACCTTTCCTCGGTACTTTTGTATCCCTCTCTTCTAAATCTGATTTTGAAAGCGTATTTTTTGTTCATAATCGATTTTCTCTTGATTTGCTTTCAGCTGATCATTTAAATTTATGAAAAGTTTCTCCAACTTCTTTTTACGCTCAATGTTTTCTTCAGCCTCTTTCTTCAATTTTGTCTCCATTTCTATCTCTTTTTTCCTCATTAGTCTTTGTTGTTCCGTAGTTTTCAGAACGAAGGCTCGAAAATTTTTCATAATTTCTTCCACATTTTCTTGCTTTCCTTCCTCAAACTCTGATAATATACTTAAAATTTTATCATTCTGCATCATTGATGCTTCCAGCTCCTGCTTTTTTGATTGAAGCATTTTTTTTCTCACGCCCCCACTTGCCTCAGCTTGAGAAACTTCATCTTGCATCTGATTACCTGTAGCTGTTTCATTGAGAATCTCAATTTCACTCCTAACTTCCTCTAAAGCCTGATCAATTTCAGTTTCAAGTAAAGCGGGTTCTTCTCAGACTTCATCCTGCGCATCCATTTCAGGGAAGTGTATTTGAAAGAGTTGACTAGCTTGCTTTCCGAGATTACAAATTTCACCCAAGTATTTCTCTGACCCAGGAGATTTTACGAGCATAAATGTTCGGACACGAAAATGCACTAGTCGTGTACTAAGTTTTTTTCTCAATCGCGCATCAGTTTTTGGATTGCCTAAAAATCCACTGTTGGCTTTGAGATTAGCACTAATGATACCAATCTCCTCATTCAATGGTCTCCAACTAGGAGATGCAACAAAGGTGTTCGTCTCTCGTTCAAGTTTCATACGATCTTTTAACTTTCTTCGCTTAGTGCTTTCGTGTACATCCAAACCATATAGAATGTTTCTTATTAGAAGTTCATGTTCAACCTCATCAATCGATAGATAAGACACGTTCATTTCTCTGTAGAGCGTTTGTAAAGCCATTTTGACTGCAATTGCAGTAGCAGTTAAGAAAACAAAATATAGTTATTCCAAAGAAGCAATTTCGTATGTGTACGCGCACTAGTAAGATGATTCAATGAATTTCTAAGCCCAATGAATTGGTGTGTACTAACCCAAAGATGGCGTTACCATAGAAACACGTTACCTTTTTTGTCAGCCTCCCTATTGTTCCTTGCACACTTTTGACTTTACTGATTTACTGATAACTTGAACTATTGATTATCTTCGATTTTTAGTTGGGCGCCAATTGTTACTTGGGGGTCAGACGGACCCTCCAACAATGCTCTCGATCCCTGGTCTAAGCCACGGGGACCATTGAGAGTGGGCTCTCAAGGCCTCTTTTGGTTTTCTACCGGTGAGCTCAAGCTTAAGGCTTCTATTCTCCGGGTCGGCACAAAGCAAGGGAATCAGTTAATCGATAGTTCAGTCATCTAATAAAACGCTATACAACACAAACTACTCTTAAACACATTTTTATTATTTAACTAACAAGGATTGTGGGTGGGTGTAAGGGTCACGGTGGGCCTGCCGGCTACTGATGCTGCTACTGAAGAGCTACGGATACTGTCCGGGAATCTAGGGCTGGTCATGTGAACGGTTAACCTCTCGATTGGCTGCTTACGATGATTTGCAGTCCTGGCACAATGGCGGCAGAACCGTTGATCTAACCTCGTCGACCAGGGTACACGTGGGACGGGGGTTTATATTCCGGATTGGGGCTTCGACGGTGTTTCGACGTGTTCGGCGGAAAGGCGTTGGTACAGCTCATGCACGGGAATCACAATTCTCCTTCGGGTCCTTCGGGTCCTTCGGGTCACGATCACAATGTAGTGGCACGAGTGGTCTAGGCAGACGGCTGGTATATAATCCGTAATGCGCTAACACTGGCTTCGCTTAAGCTGGCGAAAGAATTGGTTCTCGTTAAGGCGATGGACTTTCACGAACAAACGTTGTCCAATTATCGTTTAGATCCTCCCTTTTCAACAAAACGCACTAATAAAAACGTCCTGTACTGAGATCCTTCTCCGCTGAGGTGTCACGTTGAATAATCTCTCGTCAATGTCGATAAATCCATAGAACCTCGAATAGCCTCTCCTTTTCCAATACTTCCGTTTCAACAGTACATTTTCTCATGTATGGTAATCCATTTTGCTCTTCAGTAGCGTTTTCGCAAGGGTAGGTTTTCGTGTAGTGTGGATTAACAATCTTTGTTCTTAGTTTTACAATTTGGATAATTTTCATAAGTGTGCATGCATATATTTTAAATTCTAGCTAGACTACTGTTTATTATTTTATTTATAGTTCTTCTTTAAAACAAACAAAAAAACAATAGAATTTTCCAACAATAATGTGGGTAACTAATTATACCTTTTAAACAAACAAGGGATATTGTGTCGCAACGGTAACAACCGTAAGACAACCAATCGGAAAAATGGTAGTGGCAAAAAACGTGGCACATCAAATGCGGAGAAGGCCAGGATGGTATTGAACAAATTTAAGCGTTATCCCAACATTTCGATCAGGGATGTTGCGAAAAAGGCGAAAGTTTCAGTTTGTTTTGTGCAGAAAACAATGGAACGCTCTGGATTACATGTGTACAAGGTCCAGAAGGCACCGAACGGAGCGATAAACAGAACTCGGTGACCAGAACTCGTGCAAGAAAAGTGTACAGGGAGTGACTCACAAAACCGTTCTGAATTGTGATGGACGATGTGACCTACATTAAAGCCGACACCAAACAAATGCCAGGATAGAACAGTCACCGTTCGTCATCGAGTGCAGTCGCATTTTTAACGACCTCCGTATTAAATTTTTACAATATTTTTTCACGCCACGCGCGAGAGTTAAAGTCAAAGTCATCATTATGAATTGCACTGTTACGTCGTGCAATATCAGTAACGATCGCTTCATGTGGAAGTTTGAATTTTGCGACAAGTGTTATCACGCGGCTTGAATAGGTGTTCAACGGCATCAGGAGCAGTTATTATCATTGTACATGATACCCCTTTGCTCCGATTGCCAACATCATCTAAAAACAGGAATCGACACACGCAAAGTGCTTTGCCAACAGGAGCAGATTATGGATTCAATTAAATCTCAAACGGATGCCAATCTTCAAGTAGCTACTGACCTCAAAGTGCTCAAAAAGCTTAGTTCAATAGATATGTTGTTCGATAACGTTGAGGTCCAACTTAAAGAATCGGTGACGAATGTTAACGAAAATACATCGTCAGCAGTTGAAAACGCTGTGTCGTCAATATCGCGCGATTTCGAGCATATCTCGGTCAATAAGTCCGATGAGCTCGTGGCTATAAAAAAACCATTTAACATCACTGTTAAATATTTCAATGGAAACCACGAGAAGTCGCATTGCAGAGTACGTGAAGGATCTTACGAATGATTTGACCAGAGAACTGAAAAAAATCTGCAATGAAGTCCAGACCTTGAGCGGCGTAACCATTGACATGGCCGCTCATTGTAATCAACACACTGCTAACGCATCTGTTCAAACGCGTGATGCTTTGAATGAAGTAAAAAGTATAGCCAATACAGTTGGTGACATTTTTAATGAAGTAAAACCGCTTGCTAGTGCAATTAACACTTTGGACAGCAATATTAACGCTGCTCGTTGGGCACCAGCGGTGTCACCCCCCAGCCTTATGAACGAATTAAACACAGCTGATCGTGACGCACAGGTAGAAAATGAACTTCAAGAAGGATGGCGCACACTAGGGTCGAAACGAATTTGGCGCCCTAACTGGACTGAATATGATTTACGGAGGCAACGTCATGTTCAGCAGCAGAAGGCTAGAGATTAGGCAATAAAGCGAAGGAAAGCAAATAAAAAACAATGGAACAGGAGCACCAATGGTTCCAACAGACATCTTCAACAAGGAT
The DNA here is from genome assembly GCA_034211315.2 of Aedes japonicus. Classification (NCBI taxonomy): domain Eukaryota; kingdom Metazoa; phylum Arthropoda; class Insecta; order Diptera; family Culicidae; genus Aedes; species Aedes japonicus. The sequence goes on from JASCZW010006196.1 coordinate 29,753, forward strand.
TTTCGGGACGTCATCACACTAGCTCCAGGAACAATATCAACAACAACATCTGCAGCGGCAACAACACAAATTACACTAATCGTATCAGTCATCAAAATAGTCACCCAGCAGTTCTTCCAATGGATACGGATCTACTTGCAGCAGCATAGGTGGCATTTTCCAACCCCCTTCGGTTGAAACCCCGCGTTGGATCGGATTTAAACGTGGTGAGACATTAAACCCATACCCGATAGATCATCAGCTACCGCAACCGCATCCAAGCCCATTTACCCCACCGCCTCCAGGAAACTCTTTAACATCGTGCGAAACGTGTGCACATAGGCGTCCAAATTAACGCTCTCTGCAGAGGAAGTACCCGACGATTTTATGGATTTGACGAGCACTCAACATGAGGAAGAGGAGGTAATTAGTTTAAATAGTTTAGATAGGTCACATAAATTACAGCACGATAACAACATTAAAAGTAAAGAGGTACTAGTGTATTGCCAAAACTTTAATAGGATGAAAAGTGCCGTTAAAGTTAATGAAATTTATAAGCAGGTGGCTGCATGTAGCTTTCCTGTGATTTTAGGAACAGAAGCGAGTTGGGACGCTAGCGTTAACAATGAAGAAGTTTTCGGTGATCGATTCAATGTTTTTAGGGATGATCGCGATAAATTTTTATCTAACAAAAAATGTGGTGGAGGTGTTCTTGTAGCAGTTAGTGTTGATTATAATTGCGAACAAATTGAATCTTGCAAATGTAAAGAATTCGACCATGTTTGGGTCAAATGTCTTATTGGAGAACAAGTTCATAGTTTTGTAGCAGTATATTTTCCTCCAGAATATGCGAGAAAAGATTCGTTTGAACAATTTTTTAGTATTGCCGGTAATATAATTTGAACGTTTGAGCCCGAAACAAATGTTCACATATACGGTGATTTTAACCAGAGGGCAGCCAATTTTATTATTGACAATGAAAATGAGTCCTTTTTGATACCGATTGCAGGGGAAATTGAAACGCTCCGTACTCTATTTGACAAAAGTTCTGAAATCGGGCTCAATCAAGTAAATCACGTGAAAAATCAGAATAATTGCTACTTAGATTTAATGTTCACTAATATGACCGATGATTTTTGCGTATCAGAGTCACCTACTCCTCTTTGGAAAAATGAAGTGTTCCACACTGCAATTGAATACTCCATATTCGTGCACGACAGAACCACAATGATAGATAATAATTTATCCGAACCATACTATGATTTTAGTAGGCCTAATTATGTACTTATCAAAGAAAAATTGAATAGTATTGACTGGCAAACTGTACTACGTGATCATGCTGTAGGTCAAGCAGTGGATGCGTTCTACCAAATTTTGTATGATATTTTAGAACAAACAGTGCCCATGAAACAATAGAGAAAATCTAGTCTCAAATCCCCAGTGTGGTATAACAGACTGGTTACTAATATCAAAAACAGGAAACAAAAAGCTCATAAAGCATACAAGAGAAATAAAACTGATGAAAATCTATCACTTTATCTGGTCATATGAGATCAACTGAGTTTAGAATTAAAAAATGCATATGAAGAGTATAATACACGGGTAGAGAATAATATTAAGTCAGACCCTAAATCTTTCTTTAGCTATGTTAAAGAAAAGCGTGAGTCTAAGAACTTTCCGTCAAAAATGCATCTAGACAACAGGACCGGCCACACACCAAATGACATTAGCAACTTATTCGCTGATTTCTTCCAGGACATCTATACTTCTCATGACGATAATGAGCGTGACTTGCAATATTTCTCATACCTCCCCGAGCCAATGACGGACATTTCAGTTAATAATTTATCTGTCAGGGTAATCTTACATGCGCTTGAAACTTTGGATGCTTAAAAGGGTGCTGGACCAGACGGCTTACCACCTATATTTTTAAAATCTCTTTCAAAGGAGCTAGTTAAACCTTTATTTTGGTTGTTTAATTCGTCATTGGAATCCAGCCTTCTTCCTGCTGTTTGGAAAGAATCTTTTTTGATCCCAATTTTTAAAAGTGGAAAAAAATCTGAAATTAAAAATTATCGTGGGGTTGCTATATTATCAAGCATCCCGAAACTTTTTGAATCTATCATAAATGATAATATATTTTCGCAGGTGAAGACTTTAATTTCTAATAAACAGCATGGTTTTGTTAAAGGGCGATCAACAGTCACTAATTTGATACAATTTGTAACTTTTTCTTTGAACGTAATGGACAAAGGAAACTGTGCTGAGGCGCTGTACACCGATTTAAGTAAAGCATTTGACAGAGTTGATATTCCACTGTTGCTTTTTAAATTATCCAAAATGGGATTCAATCCTGGGGTACTGAAATGGATTGAATCTTACTTGACTCAGAGAACGCAAAGAGTAAGATTTGAGGGAAAACTTTCAACAATTGTGAACGTTACTTCGGGCGTGCCACAAGTCTCTTCTTGGTCCATTATTATCTGTTTTATTTATCAATGATATAGAACACATTTTGAGCTTCCTTCATGTTTCAATATATGCAGACGACATGAAACTTTTCATGGAGATATGTGAGATACCGGACCTTGAATTATTTCAACACGAAATTTACAATGTCTACATATGGTGTAAGAAAAATTTGTTAGATCTTAATGTAAAAAAATGCAATTCCATTTCGTTCGTCGACAATTTTCTTTTCACGGTTAGGGTAAATTAAGATATAACGAATTAGACTTTAAGTACTATTTGTAAAACAAAACTGGTCTACAAAAGATTGACGCCAAATAAATAAAAATAAATAAAACTACGTCGCCACCTCTAAGTTGGCGGTTCCGAAGAGTGAACAGAAGAAGAAACTGTCGAAATTCGCCAAAAAATTCCTTGTCTGGCAAGCGATCTGCGGATGTGGCAAAATGAGTCAGCCCTTCATCACCTCTGGGACCGTCAACGGACAAATCTACAAGGACGAATGCCCCCACAAACGACTTCTGCCCTTCTTGAGATCTCACGATGGCCCGACACTGTTTTGGCCGGATTTGGCATCTTGCCACTATGCCCGGCCCGTCTTAGACTGGTACAAAGATAATAATGTAGTTTTTGTACCAAAAGACGTCAACCCTCCAAACACTTCGGAACTTCGCCCAATTGAAAAAATTTGGGCAATCATGAAGGCAAAGCTCGTTAAAACTCCAAAACTGATAGAAAATGAACTTGAACTTAAGAAAGTGTGGTTAAAAGTAAGTAAGCAAGTCGGTCCTATCATTGCCCAAAATTTGATGAAAGGGGTCAAGGCAAAGGTGCAGGCATTTGGGTTGGGAGAAGAGGTTCAATAAACCAATGATGTCAAAACTTAACCATTTAGTAGTACTTTATTTCCAGAAAGTTTGAAAAGAATCGGGCTCAAGGAAAATGTGTGTGTGTGTGTGTGTGTGTGTGTGTGTGTGTGTGTGTGTGTGTGTGTGTGTGTGTGTGTGTGTGTGTGTGTGCGTGTGTGTGTGGGTGTAGCGGAACAAAAAATAATTCGATTATTTTTTGATTGAATTATTTTTGAGATTTGCACTAGTAACAACTTGAGATTTTAACGATTGCTATTTTGTTTACCAAAGTATTTAAAAATTTACAAATAAAACGTGAAAATAAATCGCGTTCATATGTATCAATCAGTTTTGGAAAACTTTAGAGAATGTTGCATTCCGGCAAATATCAAGAAACATGATGTTCAGAATCAATATTGTTTGTACAATCCAATGAGTACTGTTATGAACAGTAATTCTGTTGTGTTAACTATTCGCGTTGGATAGAGTTTGGATTCTAGGAAGAAAATAATTTTTAAAAATTGTGAAAGTGAGAATAAGTACGATGCCTGATCGTTTTGGTGCCTACCGTATGCGCGTATTTTGGAAGCGCGTTAAGATCGAACATACGGAAAATCCTCCGTGTGAAACTGATAGCAGCCAGAAGTAAGGCGTTACGAAACTACTAGTTTGTACGCTGGAGTAGAGCCTCCAACTCGAGGCTGTATCATCATTTAAAGCTTTCAAAAGTGTGTACCATAGAGTTTTCTTACTAACAGCTGATCTAACGATTTATTAGTACTACACCCACACTATTTTGATCAGAGGGTAAGGGTAAGGGTACAATTAATATTTGAAAATGATTTCTAAAAGTGATTCATAGAATGTTCTACATAGGGTAGGTAACGACTTAATCACACCGAGACCCTATTCCAAGCACGGGGTTAACGTTAACCTACAACGCTAATTTTTTGCAGTATGGTGCTTCACTAGATGGAGCACCATACTGCAAAAAAATGAGCGTTGTAGGTTAACGTTAACCCCGTGCTTGGAATAGGGTCTCGGTGTGATTAAGTCGTTACCTACCCTACTCACTCATTTACTTATGCCAACGGACTAAAGAAACTAATCAAACTGTTTAACGTAGTCTACGTCAACCGGTTGTGTGTAATACACAACCCCACTGATTTTTTATTTTTATTTTTTTTTATATTAAGAGACTTTACCCTTTGAGGGCATTCTTCTCTACAGAACAAATTTATTCCTGAAAAGGACATCCCCACCTCCAGTTACCAGGTAAAATTTTTGACCGGGGATTTGTTTATAATCCATGTTTACTTTGTTTATTGTTTATTTGTCAACAGGTGAAAAACCCACCCCAATGACAATCGTGTTTAACTTAAAACTAACATACACACACAATATTCTAAACCGTAGCAAACAGTGATTAACATAAAAAACGCCTCAATGCACATTTGTTCGTTTTTCGTGACACATTAAAATCAAACACTTGGTAGCACTTGTTAAAAACACGGGACATGCATCGCATAGATTCATTGAAGCCATAATTTGTTCGTGCAAGAGGACAGCTTAGAATCAGATGTGTTCGGAGGTGTCGGCGACGAAGGTTTATATCCAGCAGGCTCAGTAGCGATACACAATCAATGTTGCTTTGAAGAATATCTCCGATGAAGCATGCTTTTGCCATGTTGCGTCTCGACTCAAGTGGTTCCAAGTGAATTAGCTGGCAGCGGCTTATATAACTTGCCAAATTCATTCGATCCCTCCATCTGAGGTGACAAAAGGCGAATCGGATGAATTTCCGTTGAATGGCTTCTATGCGTTGAGTTTCGTTCTGATAATATGGGGACCATATGACGGAAGAGTATTTAAGGATAGAGCGCACAATTGCGCAGTATATAGCCTTCAGGCAATAAACATCCTTGAACTTTTTGCCAAAGCGGAACAAGAAGCCCAGCTGAGACGAAGCTGCCAATCCATAGTCAAATTGGAAGAGGGAGCGTCTGCGGCCAAAGGAAATTACTGAAAATTTGGACACATTCAGAGACATTCGGTTGATACGACACCATTCAGCAAAGGTTTCCAACTGTTGTTGCAAAAAACATGCGTCCTCCGGAATCCTGATCGTGTAAAAAAGCTTCAAATCGTCGGCATACGAGACTTTTAGGCAATCCAGGATGAAATTAACATCATTCATGTACTGCAGAAATAAAAATGGCCCGGGGAACATCAGACCACACCATAAAAGGAGATGAAACGTGGTCTCCCATTCTGACGGACATCCTTCGTCCGGTCCAAAAAGATCAGATCCAAAGAAGCAGACTGTCATTCATGCCTAGTTTGTCAAATTTAACAATCGCAATTTGATGATTCATTTTATCAAACGCTGCGGATAAGTGGTGTAAACAGCATCTACTTGTTGACCTAGTTCGATTTGGTGAGTCACGTACGAAGTTAAGCAGGTCAAATTGGTTTTCGTCAAGCGTTTAGGCATAAAACCGTGCTGGTCTGGTGAAATATAATGGTGGAGAGACATCTTACGAAGAACTATCAGCTCAAACAGCTTGAAAGTAGAGCTCAACGCAGCTATTCCTCGGTAGATCGCAACATTTCTCTTGCAGCCCTTCTTAAACACTGGAATAGCATATGACTGTTTCCAGCAGTCCGGAAATAAACCAGAAGCGAGGGATGAAGAGAATACAGACGCTAGTGGTTTTGCCAATGTATCCTAACATCGTTTTAACACTAGAGATGGTATTCCGTCTGGGCCATATCTAGTGGAGGATTTTAGTTCCTTACCAGCGGAAACAACCATGTCATCGGTGACACCGAACTGAGACAAAGAGCCGGTAGGCCGAGGAACATTTGAGGTGGCTGCGTCTACATCCTGAAGATTGAGATGTTCACGAGTGAAAACGTTGCTGAATTGAGAGCGAAACATATTTGCGATATCCGGTATGGAGTCGGTTTCAATCAGACCGTTGGTCATCGTAGAGGGTAGTCCGGATTCCGTTCGTTGGTCATTCACGAAGCGCCAAAATCTTTTGGTTTGTTTTTTAGGCGGCTTTGTATACGATCTTGAAAGGCGTCGAACAAATGATTGTTGATTTGCTTGTACTCGGTGTTCAACTTCATATATATCGCTCTCGTAGAGTCAGTGCAGGGGGTGCGACTCTATATCGGATGCAGGATTTTTTTTTGTTTTGCTTTTGTGCGATGTGCGCACGCTTAGTAGATAGACAGAAGATTTTGAAGATTTGGATGAAGATTTTAAAGATTTACTGCAAAAAGATGCAGCACGATGCGAGTTGATGGATTAAGATCCACAAGCTGAAACAAGATTTTGTTGAGATTGATTCGCTAGCGTGGGATTTTTCAAGCATCTTGAATCTGGATTTAGATGTGTCGCACCCCCAGAGTCAGTGCAATACTTTCTGTGTCGTAGGAGAGCAGCTTGCATCATTCTTTTGAGGTGTTTAAGATCAACATTATACCAGGCTGGCTTAGGTGGGATACGGCTGAACTTGACGGGAACGAACTGGTCGATAGCGTATGATAGGATGCATGATATAGTTGTTGTAGCGAGGTTAGTGTCTAAGTCTCTAAGAACACCGTCCCAATAGACATTTGTGAAGAAATCGTTCATCCCATCGAAATCAGCTTTACTGAAATCGTAAGAAACGCTTTCAGACGTGTCACGAAAGCCCAGAAGTGAAGGAAAAAGTATTCCGTACAACACAAAAAATCACAACCGCGTAGTTGGGGCCTTCAACCGAAATCCGAACGCCTCCGTTCGGGATGTGGCTAAGAAGCTGCACCTAACCCGAAGTTTTGTCCAGAAGGCCAAAACTAAGGCTGGGCTTTGAACGTTAAAGGTACAAAAGGCCCCTAATCGCGACGAGAAGCAGAACAAGTCCACCAAAACCCGTGCCAGGAAGTTGTACCTCAACATGCTGACGAAAGTTGAATGCTGCATCATGGACGACGAAACATATGTGAAGGCCGACTTCAAACAGATCCCCGGCAACCTGTTTTTCACGGCCAAGGATAAGTTCAGCGTCTCAGAAGATGTCCAAATTTGCGAAGAAATTCCTGGTTTGGCAAGCCATCTGCACGTGCGGGAAGCGGAGTGCACCTTTCGTGACCCAGGACACGATGAACGGACAGGTGTACATAAAAGAGTGCCTCCAGAAGCGGCTGCTTCCTCTCCTGAAGGCCCACAACGTCCCAACAATCTTCTGGCCGGATTTGGCCTCATGCCACTACTCCAAGGACGTGCTGAAGTGGTATGCGGACAATAAGGTCAATTTCGTGCCGAAAATGTTCAACCCTCCCAACACTCCAGAGCTCCGCCCCATCGAGAAGTACTGGGCGATTATGAAGCAGCACCTTCTTAAACGACCTAAGGTAGTGAAGACAGTCGAGGAACTGAAGAAAGTATGGGTTTACATGCAAAAAACGGTTGATTCACAGGTTGTGTAGAATCTTATGGCCGGGGTTAAGGCCAAGGTGCGGGCATTTGCGTATGGACTGTAAATAAAATACGAGTACAATGGTAATAAAAGTTTAATAGTTATTTCTCAATCCCTGAAAATTTGATGGCAATCGGATGAAAACTCGAATTTTGCGAATCAATTATGTGTGTGTCAATTTCATCGTGGACACTCTTTACGCGGGAACTATCCCACCGATTGATGTAAAAATCTCGAAAATCTATCTAGTTCAGTTATAAGCGTTTAATTGGTAACGATATTTCGTGGCGGTCGCTAATTTTTAGATTTTCAATTGACACCCTACTCTATCCGTTAGACGTAGTCAACGTCAGAATACAATCAGCCTTTGTCTTCACCCATCGGTGGTCGAGCAGAGGCACCAATAATTACGCTTGAGCCAGAGGACTGAAGCGGGCGTTAGTTCTTGAAGTCTGCTACTTTTGGTGTGGCGCTAGTGACGATTTGACCATTTTAAGCTCGGTTCATAGTGGATTATAATTCCTCATAATATTTCTTCTATCATTCTACTAGTATCAGTAATGTAGATAAAACATTATCATAGCTGGCTGATAAACAATGAAAAATACTATCATTGTGATAATCACTGCACAAATTACAACACGGAAGACTTTATTCTCGAATCAAATTAACGAAAATTACGCCAACTTCCACCGCGTATTTTGTGTTTGCTGCCTACACCCTCAAAAAAACCGAGCTGTCAAATTAGCACCACACGCAGCACCAAATTTTCGGCTCACGATTGTTGTTCGTGGATGACAGTCGGTTCAGTCCTGTGGCTTGAGGTCGAGTTTTACGCCTGCTGTTCAATTGGTTCAATTCAAATTGGCCGAGGCAGCAAGAACTATCCGGGATTACGTTTTTTGATGATATTACAAGATCCAAATAAATAGAATTCTGTCGGCAAGGCTCTGAGACAACCGAAATTAAATTTAGGTCGCGAGTCTGTAGGCTTATATATAAGATTTTTTACAGGTATTTGATTTAAATAACAGTGCTATAATCTGCTTTAATTAACATTCTTTAGGTTTATTTTGAAAAGACTTATTTCTTCTACGATAATCATGCAAATAAAAATGCCATTCCATCAATTGATGCATATCTGTTGCTGACAGGAAAATTAATTAAAGCTGTTTGGGTAATAATATTTATAAACATAAGGGAAGGTCTATTAAGTATGTCACGCAAAAAGTGACTCTTTATAACTCCCCTTTGTCACGGTTTTTGTATGGATCTTCAAATTTTTTGTATGGATTGTCACGTTTTCCTAAAACGCCCCTCCCTCCTTACTGCGTGACATAATTCATGGACCTTCCCTAATAATCCTCACATAAAACCTTATAATAGAATTAAAAATTAATAATTCTTATTAAAAATAATGATAGTAATTAGAATAATGATAGTTATAAGAATAATGATAATAATAATAAAAAACAAATATGACACACATAAGCAATGATAATAAAAAAAAAAAAAAATATTAATAAGTATTATAATGCTAATACATTAAACATCATCATAACGAAGCTAATTAAAATCATTAGTTTATATTATCAATATGACAATTGCTATTATAACACAAATTATATCAATAACATTGAAAAAAATATAATCAAAGTTACAAAAATAAAAACAATAAAAATAAGTGCAAAACATAAGACAATAAAAATAAGTGTAACTATAAGAATTCCTGAAATTCTTAATGAAATAAGACTGATTATTTGTATTATTATTATTCTATGATAATAAATGATTGGTTTTCTAATAATGATAGAAATAATTATCACCATGCTTTTTATTTTTATTTTCTTTTTGAATTACATTTGAAAAATACAGGCTCAATCGAATCAACTTTACAGAGCCAGGTTTTCATGTTTATATACATCAGTTATCTTAGAACTAAGGTTAAGGGGATAGAACCGATTACTCGCGGTCGTCTCGAGCTTAATAGGAATAACAATTTTATGATTCGGAAAATTGGGGTGGAAAATTTGAACAATGCATAAGAAACAATGGTTTTCTTATATCTAGAACTTCAAATTACAATTTTTTAATTAAAAGTTTTCAATTAAAAAAAAAACATTCACTCACACAGACAACCACACTCACACACAAAACCACACTCACACACACAACCACACAACCACACTCACTTCATAAACTCAGATCGCGCGCAGCCAAAGTGTCTCGAATCGGTACATTGGGTTGTCTACCCGAGCCCGAAGGGAATCGTACAGCTCAGATTTGACTCCACGATGCTCAGCACAAAACCAAATAACGTGATCTGCGTACTGGTATCCTTGTCCGCATTCACAGAGATTGCTGTCTCCTAGCCCAACACGGAACAAATGAGCGTTTAAAGAATAATGATTGGACATGAGGCGAGACATCACACGAATGAAGTCGCGACCCACATCCAATCCCCTGAACCAACATTTCTTAGACACTTTTGGAGTGATAGAATGTAGCCATCGCCCCAAATCTCCTTTACTCCATATATACTGCCAGCTATCGAGTGATATCTGACGAAAAATATATAAAAAATCGTTGAAGGCAATTTGTCGGTCATAAATATCGCCTTCCGTAGCGCCCACCCTTGCAAGCGAGTCCACTTTCTCATTGTCAGGAATGTGATAATAAAAGAACGTGAAGATAAAGCACTTAGAAGACAGAAGAAATGAAGCATTGATCCGGTGTAAAAGAGGCAACAATTTCTAAGGAAAATTGCTGCCAATTCCGCGACAAAAACAGAAAAAGCAACGCTATAATTTTCATTGAATACACCAAAGCCAGCGGAGTCCTCTATCAAAGACCCGTCAGTGAAAAACGTTTTGGTGGAATCAACTAGGCCAAACTTTGCAGCAACTATCACCGGAGCAATCATAGGACGATGATGCTCTGGGATTCCACGAAGCTCCTGTTTCATGGATAAATCAAAATGAACCGAATTTCCGAAATCGAATGAGCAAACACGATTACGAATATTCATCGAAGGGCTGACATCCTGTGTTATGTACAAATGGTACAAAGTTATGAAGCGAGTTTGACGGTTCAACTCAAGAAGCTTCTCAAAGTTTTCGATTACCTGAGGGTTCATAGCTTCACACCTAGAGAGGAGTCGGAGACATAATTCTGAAAACCGATCCGAGAGTAGCAACATACCAGCCAGCACTTCAAGACTCATGGTATGACTCGAGTACATGCAACCTAACGCGATACGAAGACACCGATACTGAATACGTTCCAGTTTGATGATGTGCGACCGAGCCTGACTGAAAACAAAAACTACCGTATTCCATAACCGACAAAATCGTTGTCCAGTACAACGTTAGAAGATCTTGCGGATGCACTCCCCACCAAGTCCCGGTAATTGTGCAGAGAAAGTTGATCCTTGGCTGGCATTTTCGCTTCAGATACTGAATGTGAGATCTCCAGGTGCACTTTGAATCGAACCAGACCCCAAGATATATAAATGACATAGAATGAGTTATCGGGTTACCCCAAATTTGAAGCTTCGGCTGTGCTGGGTTGTGCTTTCTAGAAAAAACTACCAACTCAGTTTTCTCCGTAGAGAACTCGATACCTAGCTCTAGAGCCGAAGTAGACAAATTGTTTAAGGTATCTTGTAAGGATCCTTGCAGATCGGTCCCATTGGATCCCGTGACAGACACTACACCGTCATCTGCAAGTTGTTTCAACGTACAGTTGTCACTTAGACAACCGACAATGTCTTTGACATAAAAACAGGATTCCTGGCTTAAACAGGATCCCTGGGGGAGACCCATGTAGCTTAATCGAAAAGCTGTAGAGTTTCCATGAGAAAAGCTCATATGTTTCTCTGACTGCAAATTTTATAAAAAATTGTTCATTAATGGTGAAAAGCCACAAGCGTGGAGTTTATCTGAGAGAACTTCTCAGAGAAGATACTGAATCAAAAGCCCCCTTGATATCCAAGAAAACAGAAGCCATTTGCTCTTTTTTAGCAAAAGCTAACTGAATATCTGTGGAAAGCAACGCGAGACAGTCGTTCGTTCCCTTCCCCTACGGAAACCATATTGAGTATCTGAAAGCAGGTTATTCGTCTCAACCCATTTGTCCAGACGGAAGAGGATCATTTTCTCCAACAACTTTCGGATACAAGATAACATGGGTCAATAGGAGTTGTGGTCGGATGTGGGCTTACCAGGTTTTTGAATGGCAATAACTCACACTCGTCTCCAATCATCCGGTACAATGTTGAGAGCCAGAAACTGATTGAACAAGTTCAACATGCGCCTCTTCACGACGTCTGGGAGGTTCTTAAGCAGGTTGAACTTGATCTTATCAGCCCCTGGAGCCATGTTGCCACACGAAAGGAGTGCAAGAGAGAGTTCTACCATTGAAAAGGGTTGGCTAATCTCATCTATCGAATTCGTTGTTTCGCGAGGAAACATTTGTGCTGGCACAGAATCTGGGCAAACTTTTCGCGTGAACTTGAGGATCCATTGGTCCGAATACTCCTCGCTCTCGTTGTGCGTAATTCTGCTACGCAATCTTCACACCGTATTACAAAGAGTATTCATCGCCGTTTCACGCGATAGTCCGTCCACGAATGTTCGCCAGTAACCGCGTTTCATGGCCGTGATGAGGCTCTTAAATTCGCGTTCGAGAGCCGTGTACCTTTCAAAGTACTCAGGTGTTCCACGTCTACGAAAAACTTTGAACGCGTCGGACTTTTTACAGTAAACCTCGGTGCATTGCTGCTGGGGAAGGAGGTTTCCTGCGAAATGACGTTCCTGGAACTTGAGTTTGAGCTTGAAGCGCGATTTCCAAAATCAGGTTGGAGAGGAAGTTATATTCCTCCAGCGGTGGAAGCCCTTCCACCGTTGTTACGGCTTCATATATTGCTGTCTTGAACCTTGTCCAATCGATATTACGAGTTAGATCATACGTGACAAAGTTGAATTCCGGTGGAGTGAGCCCGGTTGCACCCGAAATTTTTATAGGCAAATGATCACTACCGTGAGGATCCTGAATCACATTCCACGTGCAGTCCAACGATAATGAATTCGAGCAAAGTGTGAGGTCTAATCTACTGCCAATTGAGGATGACCTGCCAAACGTGTAACTTCTCCATTGTTGAGAACTGTCATATTGAAGTTGTCACAGAGGTCGTATATCAAAGAAGAACGGTTGTCATCATACAGTTCTCCCCAGCCTGTACCGTGAGAGTTAAAATACCTCATGATCAACCGCGGAGCAGGAAGAACCGAACAAATATCTTAAAGTTGTTTTTGGTTAATTGGTGCTCTAGGAGGAATATTAACGGAAGCAAAGCAAAGGCTTTTGTTTTTAACAACAGCCTGACATACGACAACTTCAATACCTGGAACAGGAGGAAGATTCACTCTATAGAAGGAGTAGCAATTTTTGATCCTCAAAAGTACTCCACCTCCACGTGAATCCTCACGATCAAGCCGAATAATGTTGAAACCGTGAATCGCAAGATCGATTTCGGGTGAAAGGCATGTTTCACAAAGAGCAAATGCATCACAGCCGATATTGTCAGCTAAAAATTAAAATGAATCCAATTAAGGAACAAGACTTCGACAATTCCACTGCAGAATAGTGATCACACCCCCAAACTATTTTGGAAAATTATCCATCGAGGGGCACACTTTAATGTTAATTTCTTCAAAAAAGTTTTCACAGTGGGAAGCATTGCCATAACAATGCTTTTAAGATGGTCAGAAATTTTGAGGTACTTGAAAATACCTTCCACAATATCATCGAACGAGAACAGCCCAGATGAAGTGGGGGCTTCTGTTCTTAAAATCGGAGCATCAGGGGTTTTCAGATGTCCCCGGGAGAGATGGGAAATCCTGTGTGTAGTTGGCACTACGAAAACCAGGAGGATTCGGATTATCCTTCTTTACACTGCTCTTTGAATTGGGCATGTTGATTTGGGGCTTCTGTTCAGCTGAAGCACCTTCCAGAAAATTAAATGATGTCCCCTCCTCAACCAAGTCCGAATCAGACTCGTCATCTGACAGAGGAGCAAAAGGATTTGCACTGATATCGGGTGGCGAGGCTTTCTTAAGCATTTCTGCAAAAGATTGCCTTGAACGTTGTTTGAGAGAACGTTCCAAGTTTTCCCCGCGTTGTTTGTACGCCGGGCATGACGAGAGAGCATGGGGAGGAGTTCCCTTGCAGAAAACGCATTTTAGTGAATTATCTGCACAGGGACCAGCCTCATGTTTCTCCCCTCAAGTTGAGCAGCGTGCCTTATTGCCGCAATGGGAGGCCGTATGCCCATCTGCTGGCAGTTTTGGCAAATCATTACCCTGGGTACAAACAACCGCACAGGTAGCCGAAGTTTGTCCAGTTCTAAGAAGTGAGGAAGGGCAGAGCCAGAAAAGGTTACCCGAAACGAGTTTGTGGGGGTAACTTTTTACTTACCCTCGCTGTGCGATATTTTCACCAGCTTTCTAACTTCCAGTATCTGAACTGGAGGGAGCAGAGGGTTCTTGAATCGGCCAACCACCCGCTTCTCCAAAATATCAGGGCATAGACTCGCCTCTTTGACCACTCCCACAATCTCTACATCACGTGCTGGAATATAAACGCGATATTCCAGTGTAAAATGCTTGGAAGCAGCAATCTCATTAGCCTGCTTCAGGTTAGAGACGACAACACGGAGTTTATTAAATTTAACTTTCGTGATCTCTGCAACGGCTGAAAATCGCTTCGTCAGATCAGTAGTGATTTAGTACACATTGAGAGGTTTAAGTTTGGGCTGAAAGTAGACAACCCATGGACCGAGCGAGCCCTTTGGATACGATCGCGGTTGGAATTTTGTTTGTGCCTCTCCATCATCGGGTGGCAAAGGCACTTTTTCAGCCAAACCGTTCATGTCTAAGAAACCTCTTCAACATGCACGATTTGCCTTACTCGTGGGAGCGTTGAACGCTCCCAACAATTTAAATCACTCACAAACACACACAAATAACACACAAATTAAAGCTTAACTCTAGTGGGATGAGGGACAGGGGAGGGGGAAAAAACTTAACTAATATTACTGATCTGTTGCTGCTGCTGCTGCTGCTGCTGCTGCTGCTGCTGACACACTGTATGCGCGAACGTCGCACTTCTATGCTGGGAGCGATGAGCGGTGCGCTGATGCGATCGCCTTCGGGTGCACTCGCTCAACGCTGTCGGATGGCCGTTGGCGATGTAGTAGTGTATCGCTGGTTAGCGTCACCACGCGGAGATGAAGCGAAAATAAGCGGGATTATAATTCGCCAGTAAGCACTGCTTGATTTTCTTATTTCTCTGGAACACCACACTGCCTTCTTAGAAAAAAAAACTCACGTTGACTCTATTCATTGAAGGGAATAGATTTTGAGAAAAATAAACTAATTATTTCCAAGGATCGCACTCGAATAACTCTTCCAAAATAACGGACCGCTGGATCGAACGAACTTTCGTCTTTCGCTGGACGAAGTGGAGTGAACCATATATATTGTACACCAGTGGTGGTAACGGTTGACATTTTTCAGAAACGGTTTACTTCTGAAAAAAAAAATGGTCACTAGACAAAGCTAACAATAGTTGTTGACACCTCCCGCTTCAAGCTAGATGTAATTTTTTGAGACCAAAAGGCAAAAAAGCAAATAGCACGAAAATTATGTATTCTTTTTTTATTTTGCTCTTTGCTACGAGACAGTGTGCGCGGTGTCGTTTGAAAGACAAAACATTTATTTTTTCGATTCCTTTTGGTCATATTTCCCTTGCACTCGCTTATATTAATGTAAGAAAACGTGTCATAACATTCAGAAAAAAAATTTTGAAGACATTTCTTTTCAGCAAACGAACCAACTCGAAACTATCGAGAAATCTCTTCACAACATATTTTTTAATTGTTATGTGTCCAACAAAGAACAAATTGGAACTATCCAACCGATAAAAACTCTTTTAGCAACTTTGGATTCAGGAACTCAACCACTTTCTCAAAATTGTTTCATGAACATGTATGTTTCATGACGATATGTATCATATCAAACTTTATGATTTTGTAAAAATAGGTCTGCGGATGACATTCTTGATGACAGGCTTGATTCCTGACCATACCGACCACTAGCTTTGCAGGATCCGAGCTCCACCGGAATAGTGGCCATATTCAAATATTTTCCAAAACCTGGTTTGTGGCATATCGATCTTTGTAATCTTCCAAAAATAGGTCTGAGGAGGACATTATGAGGATTTCTGACCATACTGACCACTAAAAGAGGCCCTGTGGGTTCCGAGTTCTTCTGGAAGAGTAGTGATTTTGCAAAAAGAGGTCTGTGGAGGACATTCTGAAAGTGTCTGACCACACTGGCACCATAATGAGGCCCTACGAGATCTGAGTTCCTCTGGGAAAGTGGCCATATTCAAATCGTTACCAAAACCTGGCTTGTGACACATCAAAATTCATAATTTTGCAAAAAAATTGTCTTGAGAGGATATCCTGAGGATGTCTGATCATACTGGCCGCTGAGGGAGGTCCTACGAGATCGGAGTTCCTCCGGGAAAGTAGCCATATTCAAATCTTATCCAAAAAAGGTTTGCAAACATATCGACCTTCGTGATTTTGCAAAAATAGGTCTTCAGAGGACATTCTGAGGATTTTTGGCCATACTGGCCACTTAAAGAGGCCCTGTGGAATCCTAGTTCCTCCGGAAAAGTGGCCATATCAGAATCGTTACCAAAACCTGGCTTGCGACACATCAATCTTCATGATTTTGCTAAACTGGCCACCATACTGTTACTATATTAGCCACTTGAGGTGGTCTTGCAGGATTTCGAGTTCCTCCGGAAAAGTGGTCATAACAAATTTCTTTTTTTTATGAATTCATTTATTTGTACATGCTCAATCGAATCAACTTTTCATGTTCATGTTTTCATGTTTATATACATCAGTTATCTTAGAACTAAGGTTAAGGGCATGGATTCGATTACTCGCGGCTGTACTGTGTGGAAATTGTGAACAAAGCATAAGGAACAATGGTTTTCTTATATCCAGGATTTCAAATTACAATTTTTAATTGAACGTTTTCAAAAAAAATCACTCACTCACACACACACACACACACAACCACAATCACACACCGATGCACACAATCCTCAAAAATTTTACCTAGACAAGTAAGTTAATCAAACTACAATCTAAGGCTACTGTTAGTCAAAAACACATAAATGAGTTTCATAAACTCCAGATCGCGTGCAGCCAAAGTGTCTCGAATCGGTACATTGGGTTGTCTACCTCGAGCCCGAAGGGAATCATAAAGCTTAGATCTGACTCCACAATGCTCAGCACAAAACCAAATAACGTGATCTGGGTCCTAGAAACCTTGTCCGCATTCACAGAGATTGCTGTCTCCCAGCCAAACACGGAACAAATGAGCGTTTAAAGAATAATGATTAGACATGAGGCGAGACATCTCACGAATGAAGTCTCGACCCACATCCAATCCCCTGAACCAACATTTCTCAGACACTTTTGGAGTGATAGAATGTAGCCATCGCCCCAAATCTTCTTTATTCCATTTATGCTGCCAGTTATCGAGTGATATCTGACGAAAAATAACAAAAAATCGTTGAAGGCGATTTGTCGGTCATAAATATCGCCTTCTATAGCGCCCACCCTTGCAAGCGAGTCCGCTTTCTCATTGTCAGGAATCGAACAATGAGAAGGAACCCAAACAAAGATGAAAATAAAAGAACATGAAGATATAGCACTTAGAAGACCTTGTATTTTCATAAGAAAATAAGAGGTGTGCTTTACAGGCCTCAAGGAGCGAAGAGAACTAAGACTGTCCGTGAAAATGAAGTATTGATCCGGTGTAAGTAAGGCAACAGTTTCTAAGGAAAAATGAATTGCTGTCAATTCTGCGACAAAAACAGAACAAGGTGCTTGAAGTTTATGAGCGACGCTATAATTTTTATTATATACACCAAAACCAGTGGAATCCTCTATCAAAGACCCGTCAGTGAAAAACATTTTGTTGGAATCAACTGGGCCAAACTTTGCAGCAACTATCACCGGAGCAATCATAGGACGATGATGCTCTGGGATTCCACGAAGTTCCTGTTTCATGGATAAATCAAAATGAACCGATTTTCCGAAATCGAATAAGCAAACATGATTGGGAATATTCAGCTGAGAGCTGAAATCCTGTGTTATGTACAAATGGTACAACGTCATGAAGCGAGTTTGAGGGTTCAACTCAAGAAGCTTCTCAAAGTTTCCGATTACCTGAGGGTTCATAATCTTTTGATGTGTACTGTTACAGTTTATATAAACGATGGATGTGATAGAAGTAAGTGCACTTCAATCGACCAGGCTGGGTGTTAAAAGACTGATTTTATTTTACTCTCTTCAACATATTCTACCATGCATGCGGTCGATGCATACGTGACTCTTGCTACCGCGGTCAGCATAAATCGCAATCGCCCGTTCTCGGAACTTTGGACTGTTGCGCTTTCTGCTGATCGCGCGCCTTGAAAGTATCGTTATACTCTCACTATACTATAGTTTAATTTTTAAATCAAATTTAAAGTTGTTATAATATTTGTCATATACTGCCGTGAAACGCATATCAGTCCCATCTTTGCTTGATTTCCTATTCATATGGGACTGATATGCGTTTCACGGCAGTATAGGTAATATAATTAGTAATATACTAAGTAATATGATAGGTAATATAGTAAGCAATATAATAGGTATGGTTGTTCATTATTAGTTACGTATTGATATTGTAATGGATTGTATTGATATGGTATGGATATTTAAATGTTAACGCTAAGAATTAATATTGTATAAATGTAATCAATTATAGTACAATTGCTGTTTCAAATTCAAATTTATAATGAATTACTATGGTGAATTACAATTACGATTTATCATTAATATTGTTGTTATTTTCTAACTATCCACCACACGTCCTATATATGGTTTGGCTCTACATTTATGTACCAAATCTTGTTTTCCTTGAATCAAAATTTGTATTTTTGGATCCATATCTCCCAATACTTTGTATGGTCCAGAATACTTTTCATTCAATTTCTTTGCCGTTTCATTCTTCAGTAGGATAAAATCTCCGTGTTTATAATGTCTAGCTTTTGCATTTCTGTTTATGTGTTCTGTCCTTATGGTTTTTTCTCGTATCAATCTTTCCTTTACTTCGTTGTGACAAATTTGTAGTCTTAGTTTCATGCATTTACTGTAGTCTTTAAGGTTTTAAATAGGTTCAGGTTTGTTGTCTGTAAGGTTTGATGGCATTCTAGACTGTTTACCAAACACAAGATAGAAAGGTGTAAATTGTGTAACTGAATGAACCGTATTGTTATAGGCGAATTCATAATACGGCACCCAATCTATCCAGGAAAACAACTTGTTGTCATACTGGATTCTTAAGAAATTTCCCAGTGGTTTGTGCGTGTTTTCTAATGCTCCGATTGTTTCATGGTGGTATGCGGTGCTATTTAGTTTTTCAATATTGAGAAGTTTTGCGACCGATGTGAACAGTTCCGACATGAACTCTGTTCCTCTATCAGTTGCAATCCTCTTGGGTACGCCATATTTTAATACGACGCTTTTTACGAAAGCTGAGGCTACTGCTTCAGTTGTCTTTTTTTTTTTTATTGGAGTCGCGGTAATAAATTTTGTCAACTCGCACTGCGTTGTCAAAATATACTCATGACATTCTGAAGGAATCAACGGTCCAACAATGTCTAAATAAATCTTTTCAAAAGCAGTGTCGGCTGTTGTTGTAACTGTCATAGGAATCTTTTCTTTGTTAATTGACTTATATTTTTGGCATTTGATACAAGATTTTACAAATTTCGCTACATCTTGGTTCATACCTTTCCAGTAATATTTTTGTCTGATCGTGTTTGTTGTTCTCTTAATTCCTGCATGACCTGCAGTTGGTAACAAATGATAATCATTAAGAATCAATTGTTTAGTTTTTTCATCAGTTATAATTTTCACTTTGTTTGAGATTTTAATTATATTTGGTATCCCTTTAGTTAAATCATGATTTGTTATTGTTTCATAAAATTTGTGCGCACATTCATTGTTGATTTTTATGTATAATTCGTCGACGTTGTTAATCTTGCATATTGCTCCAATCCATTATTCGTCGTAACGATACCAAGGATTCTGTTGGTTTAATAACTATTTCTTCTTTTTCAGGGATCCACTTTACATTATCATGAAAATCCTTATTTTGTATTTTAATTTGGACTTTCTTTCCATGTGAAGCATCATGGCCAGTGATCACTTCTTTGGAAGAATCCGTTTTTCCTTTTTGAGCTTGCATTCGGGTTGTTATGAATGCATTTTGGCTTAATTTTGTATTCATGTCTTTCAATTCGGTTGTTGAAATACGTGATAGCACGTCCGCCACTACGTTCTCACAACCTTTTTTGTAATAGACATCGAAATTGTATTCTTCAAGAGCTAGACAAAATTTTGTCAGTCTGCTCGATGGGTCGGTTAATGTTAAGAGGTACACTAAAGGCCTGTGATCTGTATACAATTCGAATTTTCGCCCATATAAATAGGTACGGAAATGACGTACTGCCCAAACCACAGCCAAAAGTTCCTTCTCTATAGTTGAATAATTCTTTTCTGCGCAATTCAGCGTCTTACTAGCGAAGGCTATTGGTTTGTCATTATTGTTACTGAGTACTGCGCCTATTCCGTAACCTGAAGCGTCAGTACACGGTTGTTTGCGAAAACCCATTATTGGGTAAAAAAACACCCATTTTCAAATAGCTTTCCCGTCCGTCATAAAATGGGGGAATTATTAATCATGCAATGGGTAAAAAAATACCCATTGGAGGAAACCTCATACAATGAAAAAACGGGTAAATTTTTACACAATGGGTGAATAAAAAGTTCGAAAACCAAGCGTATCCGGTACCTCGTTGGTGGAAAGAGCAGCTTTCTTCATTTTTTAATTTAATAAATCCTAACATAGTATTTAAAACTATACACACTTGGAACAACGCAGGTAAGACATATGATATTTTTTGTAAATAAAAATCTTATGCTTCAAAACTACCCAAGTAACCACAACCATTATATTATTGCACTTGTTCAACCCAAAATCAATATCGGTATTGCATCAATTCAACAGTTGTCAAGTAATGAAGCGTTAGATTAGTTTACTTTTTTTATATATAATCATTTATTTGTACAGGCTCAATCGAATTAACTTTACAGAGCCAAATTTTCATATTTTTATACATCATTTATCTTAAAACTAAAGTTAGGAGGAAAGAGCCGATTAATCGCGGCCGTCTCGAGGTTAATAGGAATTACAAATTACGGATGGGAAAGAGGGTGGGAATTTAAAGTTTGGTTTACAGAACACATTAAATTAAAATTCTAAATCATCTGAACACTTATAACTATACAATTTATGGTTTTCCTTTGACTTGAACATTACTTGAAAAAGAAAAAACACACACACACACATATACATATAAAAAAAACTTATACTAAACATACAGGTTAAACTAACTACAATCTAATGCTAATGTTAGTCAAAAAAACATAAATGAGTTTCATGTACTCCAAATCACGTACAGCCAAAATATCTCGAATTGGCACATTGGGTTGTCTACCTCGGGCCCGAAGGGAATCTTAAAGCTTAGATCTGACTCCACAATGTTCAGCACAAGACCAAAGTTAGATTAGTTTAAGAATTTAGTGATGCATTACTGTATTGAATGCTACATTAGCAATGTATTATGGCATTGCGAAAGATATAGCATTAGTTCGATCTTAGTGGGGCCCTTTTCAGCTTTAATCCAACTTCAATGATGCACTAGACGTAATGCATGTGCTCCATATATGCATGCTATTACAGCCTCGTGGTTACTTGGGTACCCGGATAAAAATAACCATACAATTACAATACATTAATATTAAATAACATTAAAATCTATTTCCGACCATGAATCTTATTGTTCTTGAATCAGATAAAGGAAAAACGTTTATCGTCATTACCAATAGATCTACAATTCATTCCATATGCTTGGATTTTCAACAATTGTTAAACAATACAATTAATAGTTATTGGTTTAAATTTGTTCGGAAAATAATGATTTTTTCTATAGTTCAGCTACATAACAACTCCCCTCTTCTATTGTCGATGTCTCAGATTACATTAGATTCTATTGTGGTAACAATAACTCCTATTGTCATCTTATAGTTGTGAACAATAATTGTACATACTATAGATTCTATTGTATGGTTACAATACATTCAATTGTAAATCTATGAGATTTTTTTATTCGGGTAGGCTCCCAGATCGTCGATTGTAAAAACTTGCGTTAACAACCGCTTTGTGTGCACGCAACATGGAGGAACTTAGAAAGAAGTTGGAATTTCTGCGTTTATAGTTTGATAGATTCGTCGTTTCCATACTGGTATAGGCATGAATAAAAAATAGTAAAAGTATTTTATTTCTTATTTTTTTGTATTTTATGTATTCATCAAGTACCATGAATACCATGAACCTGTAATTTACCAAACTGCTAAGTAATCTTTTTGCACAAATGGGTAATTTTTTACCAATTTTGGGGAAACCTGGCTTTTTTGCAATGGGTGAATATATACCCATTTTGTGACAAAGATTGCTTTTACCCATTAATGGGTAAATCAAGTTTACCCATATAATGGGGAGAGCCACTTCTAGCGAAAGTGGGTGTTTTTTCACCCATTAATGGGTTTTTGCAAACGACCGTGTATGTAGTTTAAAAATATTTCGTTCATTAAAATCAGGATAATCTAAAACCGGTGGGCTTATGAATTGTTCCTTTAATTTTTGGAATGCTGTTTCACACTCCGAAGTCCAATTGAAAGGTACGTTTTTTCTCGTAAGGAAATTTAATGGAATACAAGTTTCAGCAAAGTTTCGAATATGTTTCCTATAATAATTAGCAAATGCTACGAATCTTTTAACTTCGTTAGCATCTTAAGGGCTTTTCCAATTTTTAATAGTTTCAATTTCTGAAGGGTCTGGAAGGACACCTTCCTTTGAAATAAAATGTCCTAGATAAAGCAGTTCTCGTTTCAAAAAATTACACTTTGAAGGGTTAAGTTTCAAATTTACTTCTCGAAGCCTTTGAAATATAGACATTAAATTTCTATTGTGTTCATCGAATGTTTTCCCAAACACAATAATATCGTCAAGGTAAACTATACATCTTTCCAAATTTAGTCCCGACATCGCTACTGTCATCAATCGTGAAAAAGATGATGGACTGGTTTTCAGCCCCATCGGCAGTCTGGTCATCTGATATTGGCCAGACGGCGTTGAAAAAGCAGTAATATGTCTGTCTTCAGGCTTTAGTTTACATTGATAATAGCCTTGCGACAGATCTAAATGAGTGAAATATTGTGCACCTGCTAGTGAATCTATTATATCTTCGATGTTAGGCAGAGGGAATTTATCATCCTCTAATACGTTATTCAATTTTCGATAATCGATCACAAGTCGCCATTTTTTCTTATCATTGGCAGACTTTTTCGGTACCAAAAGAATTGGGCTATTCCATTCTGACTTGGATTTTTCTATTATTCCGTCTTCCATCATTTTATTAATTTTTTTGTCTACTTCGGTTTTTTTAAAAACTGGCAGTCGGTATGGCTTACCATAAACTGGCTGCGCGGTTGGCTTCACAGATATCGACGGGCAATATACTTGCGTAGTTTCTAGTTTATCACCCTCTAGGCAAAATATGTCAGAATATTTTAGGCATATTTTACTAATCAACTGTTTCTCATCCTGTGGTAAATGATGCAACTTCAGTTCCTTTAATAATGTTTCTACTCTTGCACTATCCTTGTTGTCTATTTGTTTTAAATTAATTACATTGTAGCATGCTGCAAATTGGATATTTGTCTTGAAATTTTCAATTTTTGCCGGTTTATTTTTTAAATTAATGATACGAACAGGAATCGTACCATTCGTGGGTATAGCTATTGAGTTTGCAATGAAAACATGCGGTACTATTTCCTGTTGTAGTACCACACAAGTATCTGTCATGTCAATGTACCTGACCATTTCAGTTCTTGCCGGTATAACACAAGTCAAATGATCATGTATATTAAATGGAATTCTACATGTATTGTAATCATAATCATTATTGCTTAACGTCAACGTAAGCGTACTAAAATCTAAATTTGCCTTGTAGTTAAATAAAAAATCAGTGCCCAGCAAACCTGCTATATTGCTGGGTAGCCGATCTACTACATTGAACTTAACGTTAAAACTCATGTGCTTAAATGTTATTTTGGTATCCACAGAGCCTACTGACGTAGTTAGTCAATTGATACCTCTAATGTTTATTTTATCATTAGTCCTTATATATGTATCAGGAGGTAAATATGTTTTTATGTATTAAACAGCATGATGCGCCACTATCTATTATAAAACTTATAGGGCTATCAAGTACTGTAAAAACTGTTCTAGGTGATTTCGTGAGTTTTGATTGGTTCAACTCAACGAAATAAATCAATGCGGTTTGCGTCCTCTTGTCTGTTGTTTTGTTGTTGTTGCTGGTTTTGTTGCGGTTGTTGTTGCTGTTGTTGGCGAGGTTGTTGTTCTTCTACAACGTGTGCCGTGTGGGAATTACCACGTCCACGACGGTTGTCTCGGTAATTATTATTATGGTTGTTGTTGTTATTGTAATGGTTATTGTTGTTATAACCATTGTTGTAATTACCCCTTCCGCGGTAATTACCTCTCGAGTTGCTTCGTCCCCTTGTCGATCCATGGCTCCTCGAGTTTCCTCTGAAATAATCTCTGTGGGGGTTTGTGAACCACAGTGTAGTTTCATTAGTTTTGTGCAATCCCGGCCTACACTCAAGGGCATCGGATACTGCCTTGTTTAAGGTATTCGGATTCCTCGCTCTTAAGAGGAATTGTGTTGTAGAGTCTTTTAGACCATCTACGAACGCACGCACAGCAATTGTTTCCACTAGGTTGCTGGCGGCTGACTCGCTGGCAATCGTTCCTTGGGAAACGTAGGCTGCGGCCAATTTTGAAGCAAGTTTTGTGATCTCATCTCCGAAATCGGTTATGTTTCTATTCCCTTGACGTTTGGAAAGCATTTCGCTTTCCACCGCCTTCGGTGTTAGTTTCACTCCAAATTTTAGTTTCAATGCCTCGATGGCGGCATCGACGGTTTCAACACCATCAAATGCCCCACGGGCGGTTCCGGTCAATGTGATTTTCAAGAATTTAATTAACTCAGCGGGAGTTACTCCTTCTGCATAGTCCCGTAAAAGTTGTATACTTTCAATGTAGTTCTGCAGATTAACTGCGGAACCATCAAAAGATTTTACCACCTTCAAAGCTATGTTTAAGTCTAGCTTTGGCGGCATTTTGTCGTTTGGTTCTTCTTCTGAGTCAGACTCTGTCTCGTTTTCTTCTTCGTCTTCTTCTGTGTCGTCTTCTTTGTCGTCGGTTTCCTTTTTTTCTTCGGATTCGTGATCCTCGTTTTCTTCCTCTTCTTGCTGACCCTCTTCTTTATTTTTTCCTAAAGCTGTGTCGTCTAATGGGTTTTCTTTTAGGAGTTGGATACAATCTTTGGCTATCTCTTTAAGATGCCTGTATCTCTTCTCGTATAATGTTACCTCTTCCTTACTTTCGGAATTTGAAATTATTTCCCTAAGGTCTGAAAGAATCAATTTGATTTCTTTCACTTTCTTTGGCTTTGTTGTTTTGCTATAGGTCTGTCTTTTCTTCAAATTTATCTGGAGATTCTTTAATCGATCTCCAGCCTCAAATTTTTTTTCCATTAAACTATTGTGAAGATCAACCACAACACTAATATAAAAAAAAAACTTCTACTTACTGGTTTTTTTTTCTCTTATCCTTATTGTTTCTCCTTTACCTAAAAGCTAAATTTTTCTTTTATTTTTTACATTTGCAAATTTTGGTATTTAAATTAAGATACTTATTATATTTTTCACCATTCGTGCGCTGCATATTGTAGTGGAATGGAGCGCTCACTGTTCCACGCCATGGTTATGTCCACATCTTCCCGTAGCATATTTGAGATGACTATTTCCCTCCGGGGAACATTGCTTCCAGCAGCTGCTCCGGCGGCCAATATGTCCATATTCGGGCGCCAATATATAAATGCTTTCTGCTAATTGACTGCATGCATCAATTTCCTTCGACGAAAATAGTTTTTCCTTCAGTCGCTGCGTTAAATGTTCACTTGAGCCGATTCAAAGTTCTTATTTTTATTTTCGCACAGTTTGAACACTTGATGATAGATCTTGATTGTTCATCGTTATTTTAATGTTACGAGCAAAAGACGGATCATGTTACATCTTACAAGCCTTTCCTATACTGATTTAATAGCCTGTGCATCACTTTTTTTCACTATTTAAAACAGCCGCTTAGATGAGGCCACTCATTGTTCACGGATTGAAAACTGCCATAGCACTCGCTTTTCTGGCTTTCATCACTCGTCTCACACTCTGCGCTGATCGCACTGCTGTTTTTATTTTTTTCGATTTTCACGTGAAATTGATTGAACTACTAATACTGATAATTATTCTGTTCTCCATTCTGGAATCTTCAGTCCATGGCAAAGATCGCCATCTTTTGATGTGCACTGTTACAGTTTATATAAACGATGGATGTGATAAAAGTAATTGCACTTCAATCGACCAGGCTGGGTGATAAAAGACTGATTTTATTTTACTCTCTTCAACATATTCTACCATGCATGCGGTCGATGCGTACGTGACTCTTTCTGCCGTGGTCAGCATAAATCGCAGTCGCCCGTTCTCGGAACTTTGGACTGTTGCGCTTTCTGCTGATCGCGCGCCTTGAAAGTATCGTTAAGGCGGGTATCCACCACAATAACTTCACACCTGGTGAGGAGTCGGAGAGATAATTCTGAAATCCGATCCAAGAGTAGTCATATAACATGCCAGCCAGCACTTCAAGACTCATGGTATGACTCGAGTGCATGCAACCTAACACGATAAGAAGACACCGATACTGAATATGTTCCAGTTTGATGATGTGCGACCGAACCGCTGACTGAAAACAACAACTACCGTATTCTAAAACCGACAAAATCGTTGTCCGGTACAACGTTTGAAGATCTTCCAGATGCGCTCCCCACCAGGTCCCGGTAATTGTGCAGAGGAAGTTGATCCTTGGCTGGCATTTTCGCTTCACCCCAAGATATTTAAATGACATCGAATGAGTTATCGGCATAACAAATTTCTTACCATACACTAGCTTGCGACACATCATACTTTATGATTTATCAAAACTAGATTTCTGGAGGACATCCTAAGGATTCCTGACCAGATTGGCCACTTAGGGAGTTCCTGCGTTATCCCAATTCCTCCAAAAAAGTGTCCATTTCCAATTTTTTTCCAAAACCTGGCCTGCGACACATCAAACTTCATGATTTTGCAAAACTTTGTCATCAGAGGACATTCTGAAGGTGTCTGACCATATTGGCCACTTAGGGAGGCCGTGCGGGATTCGAGCTCCTTCGGACAAGTAGTCATATTGAAATCGTTACCAAAACCTGGCTTGTGACATATCAAACTGCATTTGTTTGCAAAACTTTGTCTTTGGATCAATTTCCTTTTCCACCCAGGCTGAATCTGGATCTGCTTGAAGTATCGGTTTTCAAGCCAATCAAATCTTTGCACAAACATAATTCACACTATAGAACAAAACAAAAACCAAAACAATGAACCGTGAAACCATAATAGTTGTTTTGACATAAGCTCTATGCTTGCCTTGGCTAGTAGTACATGCCCCAACTTAACCATTTTTTTATAAAAGGATACTGTCGAGCTGGTAAAAATATTCACATTTTAGTGCAGCACAGCTTAACGGAATTCAAAAAAAGAGCAAAAAGAGGACGGATGGATTATGAAAGTGAGGCAATGTCTCCTTTGTTCAATCTATCCTACGAGCATAGGCAGTACGATAAACTTTCGTGAAGACGAAGTTTTGCAAAATCATGAAGTTTGTTGAAACGCAAGCCAGGTTTTGGAAAGTATTTAAGCATGACCACTTTCCCGAAGGAACTCGGATCCCGCAGAGCCTCCCTAAGTAGCCAGTATGGTCAGAAATCCCCAGAATGTCCTCCGCAGACCTTTTTTTTTCAAAATCATAAAGTTTGATGTGTCGCAAGCCAGGTTTTGAAATCATTTAAATATGGCCACTTTCCGGAGGAACTTGGATCTTGCAGGGTCTCCCTAAGAGCATCATTAACGGTGGGCAACAGTAGCGCTGCTATTTCAGAAGCGCTGCAGCGCTCTCATTTTAGTTTAGCCACCCTTCTCCATACCGGTCGTTGCAATAGTGGTGATCAATTTAGTTACCCTATTCCGTACCGGTAGAGAGGTAGAAGAAATCATCATGTTTTATAAATCATTTATTTGTACAGGCTCAATCGAATCAACTTTACAGAGCTAAGTTTTCTTTTTTATATACATAAGTTATCTTAAAACTAAAGGGGGATACATTTTTGAGTAGATCCACTTTTTACGAAAATTGATTAGCATTTCCGTGAGAGAAAAAGAGATAGTATATAGTTGTACACAAAATTTGAGTAAAATGAAACGGGAGTGTAATTTTCTTTTGTCTCCTGAAAGCGCGTGTATTTTGCATTCAATCCACCACTCTGCCTCTGTTCGCATTCGTTGTTTATAATAAGCGTTGTCATAATAAGCGGTGGGGTTAGAAGCCCGTTAAGCAGCGCTCTATCATCACTCACAACCGTACCGGTCGTTGCTAAACGCGCTACCAAACTAGCAGCGAGACTTTCGGGAAGAGTCGGGTGCTCAAATTTAGAGCATCATTAACGGTGGGCAATAGTAGCGCTGCTATTTCAGAAGCGCTGCAGCGCTCTCAGTTAAGTTTAGCCACCCTTCTCCACACCGGTCGTTGCTATAGCGGTGATCAATTTAGTTACCCTATTCCGTACCAGTAGAGAGGTAGAAGTAATATTTTTTTTATAAATCATTTATTTGTACAGGCTCAATCGAATCAACTTTGCAGAGCCAAGTTTTCATTTTCATATACATCAGTTATCTTGAAACTAAAGGGGGATACATTTTTGAGTAGATCCATTTTTTACGAAATTTGAGTGACATTTCCGTGTGAGAAAAAGAGATAGTATATAATTGTACACAAAATTTGAGTAAAATAAAACGAGAGTGTAATTTTCTTTTGTCTCTTGAAACTGCGTGTATTTTGCATTCAATCCATCACTCTGCCTCTGTTCGCATTCGTTGTTTGAAGCTCGCACATCACAGTAGCTTCTTGAGGACAAACTTCTTTGTTTTACATCCGAAGTGCATCAAAAAGTGTCCGGGTAGTCTACAATTGTGGGTGAAGTTGACATTTTTCGTATTTTATTTTTTTAATTTTTATTAATGTTACAGGAAAAGCTTGTAAGATGGAACGGCTTGTAAGATGAAACAGCGCCACTTTTGACATTCCCAGCGACAACACTATCGCACTGACAAGTGTTAACCTCATTTTTTACTATCCTTCAATTTTCATTTGCTTTTGGAGTGAATACATCGATTCGATTTTGCTCTTCCAGGTTTCATTGTTCGAAAGTGTTGGAATAATTAAAATATCAATTATTTCTTGCGCTTAATAAGTTGAAATTTTCCATCGATATCAAAAGGTAAACATTTGTGTTCGCTAGCATTTTTGGTGTATTTTAATGATCCCAAGGCATTTCCAAACAAATCGTATAGTGAAATAATTGTTTGATGTTTTGTGTTTATGGCGTCATGTTTGTAAGATGGAACACTGTTAGGCTTGTAAGATGGAAAAAATCTTTTTTTTCGTTTTAAAACATATGAATGATATATTTTATGTTTGGAAATGTCATGGAATCAACAATAAATTGAAATATAACAATACACTTTTTGAAATTGAAATTTTCGATGGATTTCGAAAATAGGCCATAATTGTTTTTGATGATTATAAATAATCAGTTCCGTGGGCAAACTTGGAGCCTTTTATTTCCTCTTCCTCTTCCTCGAAAAAATAAAAATTATACATGTTACGAGCAAAAAACGAATCGTGTTCCATCTAGCCTTATGTTGAAATTGCAATTTTCGATGGATTTCGAGAATGGGCCATAACTTTTTTTTATGACTATAAATAATCAGCTCCGTGAGCAAAGTTGGAGCCTTTAAGTTCTTCTTTCGAAAGATGTCTTTGGCTCCGTGAAAAAATAAAAATTATACATGTTACTAGCAAGAAACGGATCGTGTTCCATCTTACAAGCCTTTCCTTTATTATTTATTAAGGACACTTTACCATTTATGTGGAATTCGTGTCGAGACGTTATTTTATTATGAATTTATACATTTATTGAATTTATCAATTGAAATGCATAATTTTATAAAAATATGTATTGCAATGCATACATACACTGATAGGCAAAATAAAGTGCCCACCTAATCGTTTTTTCGATTTCTCTCATTTACTTGGTTCAAATTAAAGTAAACACACTGTATTTTTTTTATGTCTTATTTTTTATATTCTTTTTAATTTTCACTTATGGAATACTGCAAAAAAAGAATTTTTACCTAAAGAAAAAAAAATCAATTTGTGTTGAAAAAAAAACAGAGACAAAATAAAGTGCTCACATCATTTAGGCTACAGAAAACATAAATTAAAGTAAAATAAAAGCATTTCAATAATTGATGTGTCCTCTCCTTTGGCCTTCAGGACCTCCTGCTGGCACTTCGACATTCTCTAGACCAGGTTCTTTAGGTGCTGTGGATCTAGCTCTTCCCAGGCGCGCTTATTTTTATTGGTTACACCAGTTTTGTCAACCCTGGCATCGAGAATCGCCCACAAATTCACGATGGGATTGAGGTCCGGGCTTTGTGGAGGCCATTCCAGCGGTTTGATCCGACAAGACCGGAAGAAAGACTTGGTCTTCTTGGCAGTATGCTTCGGGTCGTTGTCCTGCTGGAATACGAACTTCTCTTCAAGACCCGTCTGGATCAGCGAAACCTCCAGATTTTCTCGCAGGATGTTGATGTAAGAATCTGCCGTCATTATCCCGTCGACACAATGCTTCCAACTCCACCCCACAAAAAACACCCCCAGACCATCACATTTCCTCCTCCATGCTTCATCGTGCCTTGGATGTGGCGCTCCTGAAGCTCCTCTCCCGATCTGCACCAAACACGAACCCGCCGCTTTCGGTTAAACAGCTCGAATTTTGATTCGTTCGTCCAGAGAATCGTTTTCCAGAACTCTAGGGGCTTATCAGCATGCTCCTTAGCAAACTTAAGCCGTTTGGCTTTGTTTGCCTTGCTGATAAATGGGCGCTTCCGGGCAAGTTTGCTATGCAACCCCTGTGCTACGAGACGGCGACATACAGTTCGACCGGAAACTGATAACTGAAGGGTTTCCTAGATCTCGCGGACAGTTACCTTCGGGTTCTTCTTGACTTCGCGCATGATCTTGGTGTCCGTTTCGCATCCGTTTTCCGCTTCCTCCCTCTGCCAGGGCGATCCACCACTGATCCAAACGTTTTAAGCTTCAGAAGAATTTTGCCAACCGCTGCCTTACTGATACTGTACTTCTTAGCGACAGCCCGGTGCGATTCACCGTTTTGCACATCACGAACGACCAATTTTCGGATACACAAGGGAATTGCTTTCGAAAGCACTGCGTTCTCCATTTTTTTTTTCAATTGAATCAAATGCGATCACGTATACAAATGCACCAGGTTGAGCCGTTTGCTTCAAAACATGTCAAAATATCAAAACATAAACAATCGAGGGGTCTTCCAATGGAAACTTATCGAGACATATCGATTTTTGAAGTGGGCACTTTATTTTGTCACTGTTTTTTTTTTTCAACACAAATTGTTTTTTTTTTCTTTAAGTAAAACTTCTTTTTTTCAGTATTCCATAAGTGAAACTTAAAAAGAATATAAAAAATAAAATAAGAAAAAAAAACTACAGTGTGTTAACTTTAATTTGAACCAAGTAAATGAGAGAAATTGAAAAAACGAAGAGGTGGGCACTTTATTTTGCCTATCAGTGTATGATTTATGCATTATATGGAATGCATATATTTAAAATATGCATTGGAATGCGTATATTTGATATATTATTATCAATGTATAAACCTGATTTTTCATTCTATTGACTGGATAGATCGGATATGGTTTTAGCATAGAATTTATGCTTTTTAGTATATTTGTTTTTCTCCGTATACCAACCGCTTCACGCGCTGCAATCGGGCTGCTAAATTTGAGCACCCGACTCTTCCCGTAAGCCTCGCTACTACATTGGAAGCGCGTTTAGCAGCTACCGGTAAGGTGTATAGACACTCAAGTAATAGACCGGACAACGTGCCGCCATGTTGTATCCAAAACGAACATTTCCTCGCATTTCCCATACGACTTGACAGTTGTTTTGGATACATCAACTGTGCCAGGCTCACGTTGTCCGGTCTATTACTTGAGTGTCTATAGTACGGTGTTGAGTGATGATAGAGCGCTGCTAAACGGGGTTCTATAACCCACCGCTTATGGTGCTCTTAGCAGCCCGATTGCAGCGCGTGAAGCGGTTGGTACTCGGAGAAAAACAATTTACTAAAAAACATAGATTCTATGCTAAAACCATATTCGATCTATCCAGTCATTAGAATGAAAAATCAGGTTTATACATTGTTGGCGCACTTTTTGGCACCAAGGCGGTAGACTGTATATCAGGAATGCGATGGACACACTTTTTTGTGGAAATAACTTAATTCTTTCTTCTGCCTTGAAAAAGGCATTAATTGGTTTCCAAGGAAGTGTGTCCAATCAGCTACTCCTGTCAAGGTAGCATGCAAGCAGCAGACTCGTTGCAGGTCGTCACAATCGAATACGTTCGAAATGAAGTCGGCTGGGAAAGTGCCAGAGGCAAACGTCAATTTTTACTCTTGGTTGTTTATTTCCGATGTTGATAGTTCGGGTTACAAAAGTAGACTGTATGTACACGAGTTTTTGGATTTGTTTTATACCCACTCGCAGATGCCAAATTTATCTGGGAGTGGAGCTATGGTGTGCAAAGGCTGCAAAATTTGTTGAATCATCTCCATGCCTGCCGGTTGGTAGTTAAATAGGCTGGTTGCTGTCTGCTGTTGCACATCGTTCAGTTTCAGTTTCCGGAGCGGACGGTTTGGTCGCGAACATACATTGATAATAATATGTCAAATATACGCATTCCAATGCATCTTTTAAATATATGCATTCCATATTATGCATAAATCAAGTATATGCATGGCAATGCATATTTCTATAAAATTATGCATTTCAATTGATAAATTCAATAAATGTATAAATTCATATTAAAATAACGTCTCGACACGAATGCCATATATATGGTAAAGTGTCTTTAATAAAAAATAATATTAATAAAAATAAAAAAAACGTCGGAGGTGTAGAGGTAAGCGTGACTGCTACTTGGCACCCCAGTGGGCCTGGGTTCAATCCCAGTCGACGTCGGTGGTTTTTCTGAGGCGAAAAATCTGGTCACGTCTTCCTTTGGAAGGGAAGTAAAGCCGTTGGTCCCGGCTCATAGTCATGGGTCGTTAGGTAGCATCTAGGTGGTGGAGTCGTCTCCCTGGAGTCGGTGATTATCACCATGTTAGAAAATAGGCCGACGGAAAAAAAAATAAAAAAAAATTTAAAGATATCTACGAAAAATATCAACTTCACCCACAATTGTGGACTACCCGGACACTTTTTGATGCACTTCGGATGTAAAACAAAGAAGTTTGTCCTCAAGAAGCTGCTGCCCTTTGATCTGTGATGTGTGAGCTTCAAACAACGAATGCGAACAGAGGCAGAGTGGTGGATTGAATGCAAAATACACGCGCTTTCAGGAGACAAAAGAAAACTACACTTCCGTTTCATTTTACTCAAATTTTGTGTACAACTATATACTATCTCTTTTTCTCTCACGGAAATGCTAATCAATTTTCGTAAAAAGTGGATCTACTCAAAAATGTATCCCCCTTTAGTTTTAAGATAACTTATGTATATAAAAAAGAAAACTTAGCTCTGTAAAGTTGATTCGATTGAGCCTGTACAAATAAATGATTTATAAAATATAATGATTTCTTCTACCTGTCTACCAGTACGGAATAGGGTAACTAAATTGATCACCACTATAGCAACGACCGGTGTGGAGAAGGGTGGCTAAACTAAAATGAGAGCGCTGCAGCGCTTCTGAAATAGCAGCGCTACTGTTGCCATATTAGCAACCTTACCAATCCGGTATGAAAGTCATTTTAGCAGCGCAAAACCATTACCTCACATCACACCGGGTGCAGCTAAATGGGCTATCAAAATAGTAACGAGGCTTTCAGTAAGCATCGGGTGCTCACATATAGCAGCGCGATAGAAGCCCGGGAGACGGTTACTATTTGGTGAAAACTGTCAGTGGTTTGTTATCGTTGTTTTTATTTGCGGTTTATTTGCTGGTAAGTCTAGTTGATTCAAACCTTTTCGTGGAAATAATATACTATTCCCAACTACTCATTCCAGGTACTGGCTCTCGAATTACAAAGAAAAGCGTGGAACTGATATTCTACAAGAAATTAGATCTTCATCATCTCGCCGGTCGGCATATGGGGAAAACGTATCTAAGAACAAAATCAACTATTGAAAAGCAGCTGCGCATATGTAGGTTTACAGATGGCCTAGGCCGGAAATCTGCTGCCGGAAGCAGTGAGAAAGAAATATGAACGCGGGAACGGCACAAGTCATCAGTTGCTAAAACTACCAGAAAGTGTAATGTAATGGAACAGAAAAGAATTATTGAAAAAGCCACTGCAGAGTACGCAGAATCAAGTTTGTTGAGTAACAATCGGGGTAATGTTACTGCTGACGATGCCGGTAATGCATTAGCTGGGGATCCATATGCCAATTGGAGGATTGCAGCTGTACATTTTTGTAATGTTAAGCCAAGCTTATGTTCGCTGCAAAAATTTAATATTTATAGTTTTCGTATCCTGCAAATGCGAATGAAAATGCTTTGGGTCATCCAAACCCGTCTGCGGAACTGATCGTTAGTGTATGTACAGATTTTTTGAGAAATAAACCGATCCAGCTACTGGGCTCCCTATCGTTCCAAGCGATCAATGTTTGATATCTTCCCGCTTGAACTCATATACACATCGCCTGATTTGAAAACCATAGATTGGGCATACGCCCACATTTGACCCAAGACTCAAGACCGTCACCATTTGAATCTAACTCAAACAGTGAAAAATTATCCATTTCTAATTTGCTCTTAATGGTCTTTAAAAAGTACTGTAGAAAGAAGGCGCATATTATTGCTGATTGCAGTTAAAAATGGACTCCGACAAAAACAGAAAAAGTGTGATAAAAGTGCACGTTTACGGCAAATCGTTTCCTGTCTTCAGTGAACTTATACCTTTCAGCATGAATGATAAGTGCACCGAAGACAACAAAACGATTTGACGTAAACGTGCACTTTTATCACACTTTAAACTGATGCGCAAAAAGCACTTCTAGAGTCCAATCACAACTGCAACCAACAATATTAGTTTTGTAGTTACGCCGGTGTGGGAAGCGGTGACTAATATGAAAACTATGATAACAACGACCGGTGTAGAAATGAGTAACTGAGTTAAAATGAGAGCGCTGTAGGTGATCAAAATACTCGTCCAAATGACAACGACCGGTACGGTTGCTCTAAGGAAAGGATATCGTACCTAATAGTATTTTGTGCGTTTATGCGTCATCTTGATTGTTTATTACTTTTTCAAATAGGAGTGGAAGTTGCATAAAAATTGTATATGCGGCTCAAGGTTAGCAGAGCAACTATCCGTTTTACCTTCCCTAATTTCATGCGCCATTGATTGGATTACAAAACGTAAAAGGAACCTCCAATAAATTATGGAGTTTGAGTGAGATTTCTTTATGGAATCCACCAAAATCAACATGGAGATTTTCAAAGTTTGAAGTCCTACAGTACAAGTCTACAGTACGGGTAAAAACATTAGTAAAACATTTGATTTTCAAATGTTCGATTTTTATTTTCTGCGTTTTTTATGTAAAATTACACAGACTAATGTCAGTATGACGGAAAATATAAATACATTTTTTTAATTATGTTGTGCGTAGCTTGATTTCAAAAGACTCCTCCATAAATAAAGTGTAAAAA
Source organism: Aedes japonicus (assembly GCA_034211315.2). Taxonomy (NCBI): domain Eukaryota; kingdom Metazoa; phylum Arthropoda; class Insecta; order Diptera; family Culicidae; genus Aedes; species Aedes japonicus. The sequence goes on from JASCZW010006196.1 coordinate 65,821, forward strand.
TTTATAACAAAACAACATCCCAAACTGTTGCTTTACGTAACATTTGAATAAATCCCTATGCCCAATTCGACTACTGTTTGAATCAGTGAGTTGCACCACAATCTTACTTTTAGGTAGTGTTTATTTGTATTCCAATGTTTCAAATAAACGGTTTATACATATTTTCAGCCGTCACTGTATTGGATCCACACTCTATTTTGAATAATTTCACTATTGCATGGGATGTTCAAGATATGTCTAAAGTTCATCTTGAATGCAACCTATCAACAGATTTACAAACAACTAGCATACACGCTATTTCGAAACAACCCACAAATAAGTACATTTGACTCAAATCAGTCAAAAGTATGGCTACTCAAAAGTGAGCAAAGATAGTTCGTAGTGGTAAGATGACAAACAGTCACCGATGTATTCAAGAAGTAAAATTCTAGTTGATTGAACAATTGATTGTACAAAAATGTGTTCGCTGTTCTGGTACCACGTTTTAACCAAATATGTGTAGAAAAACATACTCAAAACTTTTTCAAGACTAGACATGTTTGGTATATCATCCTCACGACTTTTTAACAACAAAGTTCTTATATTCTTGTCAAAGAAGAAGTTTCTGGTGTTACTTGGGCGGGCCTGCACGAATCTTCAGAATGTCCTCCTAAGACACAGTTTTGCAGAATCATAAAGTTTGATGTGGCGTATGCTAGGTTTTGGAAAACTTTTGATTATGGCCTCTTTCAGTGGCCAGTATGGCCATAAATCCTCAAAATGTCATCTGATTACCTCGTTTTGCAAAATAATGAAGTTTTATATGCCGCATGCCATGTTTTCCATCTAAAAATATTTTGCCAACCATCCCTGGACAGGTACTTACCACAGTACTCCCACCTTGGAATTCGAAAGTTCTGATATTTTCGGAATAAGCAGTGCAGATTCACAAACAAGGATAATTATGTGATCTATCGCAAAAAAAGGCATCAAAATCCAATGCCTAACGATGGAGTATTATTCTTTTAAATTTATGTTTTTCTCCCTAAGAAGGGTGGGGGACGTACGTGTTAGAGGTATTTTTTGTTGTTGGATACACAACGGTTGAATATGTGCGTGGTTTGGTTCTTCTTATTCTTGTTTGTTGTTTTTACTGGGCTTCAACGCGGTGGTCATTCGTCCAGAGCGTGGTTTGGTGATATGTTTGTGTTGGTTTGTATAATGTGCAGCGATGAAAAGACACCAGCAAAAGAACGTGATGCTATTGTTGCGAAAAATATAACGCGAGGAGAAGAAACACGATTGTACTGTGCCTTGAAAATTCACGGTACGGAAAAAGTTCGGTGGACTTGTGTGTAAATTTTTGCTTGAGATGATTTTATTTTTGCAGAATTTCATGACATTTTCAATTGTAGATTTTTTTTTATTCCTTGTGTTCACTTTGGTCATTATGAAAAGTGTCATATGTTACCAAAACAATGTTGAAATCCAGTCCCCGTGCCACCACTGTTGTTCACATAAAAATAATCAAAATAGTTATAATAATCTCAATCATTATTATGAAAAATAAATGTGACTTAAACTAAAACAATCATATGAGATATAATAATAATAATCGTAATACATATTATCATAACTTCTTTACAAATATTAGTTTCAATAATAATAATAATATTCTAAGCCAACACAAAATTTATAACAACATTTAAATTGATCACGTTCTTCAAATATAGTGTTATGCTCTACTCTGTTAATACTAGCTTTAAACTAATAATAATTAATTATCACAATTGACTTTATAATTTTCATCATTTTCATCATAATTTTTGTTAAAATCATTGTTTATATTTTAATTTGAGTAATAACTATAATAAAAACCATATTATAATTTGTGATAAGTGAATAATTGTTAAAAGTAACGTTTTTCATATTATTGACTTTTTATAAAAATAAAGCTTTTAATTGTGGTTTTGATTCAAACAATTATTAAAACAATGTTAATGATACCATGTCATATTAATTAACTGATCCGAATGATATTTATATAATAATAGAATCATTAATTTCATATTTTAATCTATTTCATAATGAACAAACAGATAAAATCTATTTCATAATGAACAAACAGATAAAGATATTGAATAGATTTTAAAACAGCATTAACATAAAAATCCAAGCAATATTTTAATCATTATCATAATAACCCTAATCAAATCTTTTAAATTTAGATCAAAATCATAGAATCATCATTACAAAATCATATTGATATATGAAATGATAATTCTAATTTTTTTAATCAAAATAATTGCATGTATTATAAATAAATAATTATAAATATTATATAATTATATAAATTATAATCGTAACAATTTAAAAATATTTAAAAAGATAATTAAAGTTTTTATTATAATACTAATCATAATAGTAATAAATATAATAATCATTACTATCATGGTAGTATTGAACATCATATTCCTACTGTTCAATACTACCATGATAGTAATGCTATAAAAATATATTTTTTCATTATTATAATTAATATAAATATAATGACAACCAAAAATAGCATATGATAACAAAAGCATAATCTTCTATCTTCTTCTATATATATTAAAATGAAATGCTGTCCGTTCGTGACAGCATAACTCACAAACGACACGATGGATTTACTTGATTTCGTTTTTGTTTGATTCGTCTTAGTTTTCAACAGGTTTACTTGAAGAAGAAAAAACAGAAAAAAAATCCTGGAAAATGAAAGAAATTCACATAAACCAAATTGTGATTTTGTATGGGAATATCATAATATGCTACACAACAAGACCATCGTTCGATTTGTAAGAAGAAACCGGTGGAAACTATTATCATGGCTCCGTAGCATACTTGTCCCTCTCCTCAGTGGGAGACAAGAGCGAATATACCACTTCCTCTTCTCTTTTTGTTCATGCAGGAGCGCTGCACGCAGCAGCATACTCACCACACTCTTCCTTTATCTGTAGTTTTTGAAATGAGTTGCGCGGTGAAATTAAATCACTTGCCTCTGAAAGCCACTGGCGAGTAAACTCAGCGCTCTGAAACGCACTGTAGTGAATACAGAGAACCGCACCCCAGAGAACTCTGGAGTGCGTTAACTGGTCAGATACACTCATGTTGATTCTCTAAATAAGTAGATTAGCAAGCGCGTTTGTGAATGGTTTGTCGTTCAGGTTCCGGTTTCCATTTTTATTCATTTCGGTTTTGATATGTTCGTTATAACGTATAAATTTGACCTTGGGAATAAAGGATTGCAGACTCTTGTAATGGAGCGTGTACGAAACCATAGGCAATATTATTACCTTTGAAAATACATTATCTTGCATAGGGTAGGGCTGCATTTGTTGCGGTACCTTTGAAGCATTAGATTTCTATAGTTGTGAATGGAGACTCCATAAACAACTATAGGAACCTAACATTCACCCTATAGAGGATAAATAGATTAATGTTTAAGGAATGGGAGTGTGGGCGTCTTATGCGTGGTTAAACGCACCACAACCCTAACCATAATGTATTTCCTGGCGACGACGGATAAAACGCTCTGCGCGTTGCAAACCAAGTGCACAATAGGACGGCTCCATATAAAGCAGTGGCCGTAACTACATACAATATTTGAATTTAAAACTAATACATCGATGAAAAATTCACATATTCTAGGGGAGAGGGGAGTAGTTTTGGACACTTTTTCTTTCAATTTTTCATAAATTTTGTGAACGTCCTGAAGAGATCCGTGAAGAGATCCTGAATTCATTCTAGTTGTCATTTGGACATCGAAGCATCATAAGAGTGTGTTAAAGGTGTGCGTTTATGCAATTTTGAGTTGTTTATTTGCATTTCGGAAAAATACATATTTGTCCGGATGTGCCCCGCACGTGGGGTAGTTTCGGACAGTCATGGGGCACATTCGTAAAACGAAAATAACTTACACAGATTCATGAAATTTTTAGTTTTCTACCTATTTCCAACCTACAGACCAAGGCTGAGGTCCAATGACAAAACTTATAACTCTAGACTAACATTTGAAAAGAGGGGAAAGCGAAAATGTGAAGAAATCATATTATGTTGGAGCTACAGGCAAGCTACTCTAAACTCGAAAAGTAACATTGTTTCTTTTTATAAAATTGATAAAAAATGGAATTCCTCAGTTCATCTATATGATGCATTGGGTATTTACGTCTGGCCAACACAGTGAATTTTAATATTTTCATAAGCTTAAGCAAGGAGGAAATCACTATGTTTTGTGCCAATATATTCATCAGTTGTGTGATTACCAGTCATCAACTGTACCGACTGTATCGACTTTGTACAAATATAAACATCTGAATGTGCCCGAGTGCGACCCAGGTGGGCTGTAATGTAAAATCTTTGCTTTTTGGCGCTATACGGTATACCGACTGCCTGCTTTACGAGTTAACGAATGTACCCAGATAGAACCAATGGTGTCAGAAATGTTTTTGCATGGTGTTCCCGGAGTGAGTCGCCCCTAGAGCTTTAATTAATAATTTGATATTATTTAGTCAAGCCCGTTTTATTGAACATGTATTCACTGTTCATTTAGCGTGTAAACAACAAACAAAAATAAGTCGCTAACTCTCACAAATTTAATGACAGGAGAGCCAGAGCATTCAGAGACTCAGTCAGTTGGGGTATTTCTACGGCGAACACTAGTGTTAAGCTCCGAACGCAAGGGACCCGAAGCGGAACGATAACCATGTAAAAAATACCCGATTCAAATGAATTTGCTTACCGGTTAGAAAATTATTAATCTTCATATATAAACCGGTTTGCCATTTTGGCGTCATTTGAAACGTCGTAATCAGAGGTTTGGAAAAATTGCATAAAAGAAGAACTATTTACTCCTCAAATAGTCTGTTTTTCAAACTGTTTGGGTGAGAAATGTTGAATCTACTCTCTTTTAATATCGCAGTGCCACGGATGGCAAGAATTATAACATTTGAATCTGATCGCGAAGCAAGACACATTTCTCTGATATGACTGCAGATTGAAAAAATGATCTGCAAAATTTTGAAGTAATAGGGTATGTGTCCCTTGACTCAGCCTATTATGCAACCATCGATTACATTTTTGATTATAACTCTTAAAGTTTCAAGCTGAGATTCAACTAGCTCTACACTTGCTAAGATAAGTTTGATAAGACATTTGGTAGTATGTATCACGAAAACTCTTTTTATAAAGTCAGAAACTTTCAAGGGATATGGATTTAATGTCGGTCTAAAGGCACCTAATTGAGTCTATTCTTGGATGCAACTTCGAAAATTACACGGAAGTGAACAACTATAAGATGATTAATATTGTCTCAATTGCTTTGGATTACATCGGTCATCCTAAAAGCAACATGATTTTGTTGATTATTGCTAAATTAATGACACATTTTGTACAAATGAAGGAGCTAAGCTAACATTACATCCCGTTACCCTAATATAAGTAGGGATTCCCCCGTTGCGTAATATGTTAAGATGCAGGCCATCTTTAATTAAAGTTCTTTCTAGATTTGATTGACGCATTAGTTGGACGTAGTTCCGAAATCTAGTGGAACTTATTAGTTTGCAGTTGCTAGCCAATTGAAAAGTTTTAGTGAGTCCTATTTTATCAAGAAAACCGTTGTTATAAGTAAGCCTAATCCAACCGACTAAATTTGTATTTCAGTATCGTGAAATTGTCTAAATAAATCCATGGTGGTTGAGCCCAGTGAGATTTTTCTGTAAATTGTATGGAATGAAGCCTAACCACAAAAAAAATAGTTCTTAGCTGAATAGGCTTAAATGTTTGCTAACAAAAACCAATAACACAATAAAAACACACAATAACTCTGTTTGAGGTTCTGGTAACTATTCGTCACATGAAAGACCAAAGTGAAAAAACGAGATTGTAATATGGTGTTCTTTTTTACTTGAATGACCTAATATCCTTTAAGCAAAGGTGTTACGTCCAGGTAGATGTAGGAGATCGCGTACGCCGCCAAAGACTCACCAGCTTGTAGCTATGTCTCGTCTGCGGGTAAGTGATATTCCCCAGCGCATCACGGGCCATCGGAAGTCGCCACTCTTCCGAGGTGTGCATACCGGTCACCAATTACCGGATCCATCCCGAATTCGGCCACTGACAGCATCATCAGCATCGAGATGTACTACATGGCTGCAGAACACCAAGAAGCACAAGGATAGATCTTTCCGTATTATTTATAAATAGTAAGCCACATAGAACAAAGATAACTGAGCGAGAATACGAATAAATGGGGCAATAAGAACGAAACCGAGTCTGGACATCTTATTCTGGCGGCTTGTTGGGATGCAACTGTCAAAGCGAGCAAAAGCTATGGAATTTGACAGATCTGTACTCGACAGAATTTCAAATCAAAACAAAGGGAACGCCAGTGCCATTCTTCATTTATATCTTAATAAATCTATTATTATAACAGATTGAGATTAAACATGTAAACATTTTCTTCCGCTGAATGAGATGTAGTTATTGATACTTTCTTCAAAGGTTTCTAGATATGATGATTTTACAATAACGCCCATTTAAAATTTAAATCTAGAGTTTATCATTCTTTTTCATGCAAGCTGAACCAAATGAATGAAAATTTAATAGAACTGGCGCTTTTTTTTATAATTTTTGTTATATTTTTGTTTGCTAATGTGTGTTATTTCTGCAAAATTAAACGAAGGTGTGTGTTTAAAATTTAATCCTCGGATCGTCAGTGTCTACCATGGCTTTTTTCTGTGTTGAAGCATGTCATAGACAAAACATTTATCTTCAAACTTCACCGTGTCCTATCAGTTTGAACGTAGTTTTTTCGTTCATAATCTGATATTAACTTCTTGTGCATAATGTAGCACTAACAATAACTGAAACAGCCCCCATTCTTGAATAAGAAGGGGTTCTATCTTCTATCAGAACCTGCTGCCTATCGAAATAATTCAAATTTTTTGTTTCGGTTGCCTGGATAGTTCTCATGTTTGGTTGAAATTTTTGTTTCATTTGTATGAGAGCACCTCCCCCCAGTCAAAGAAGAGGTCTCGAACCACCATAGAAAAAAAATCTTGCCTTCAAAAACCCCCACATGCCAAATTTAGCTCAATTTGTATGAGAGCCTCCTTCCCCCTTCTAGAGAAAAGAGGGGTCTCAAATCACCATAGAAAAAAAATTCGCCTCCAGAAAACCCCACATGCCCAATTTGGTTTCAATAACTTGATTCGTTCTTGAATTATGCAGAAATTTGTGTTTCATTTGTATGGGAGTCTCCCCTTTCAGAGAAGGGAGGGGTCTCTTACCTATCATAAGAACATTCTCCAGTTCCCAAAAAACCTCAAGACAAAACATGTGGTAAGGCATTGAACAGTTTCGAATGTGCCCCATCAACACCCGAAACGAATAACTACTAAAGAAATAAGCCTTTTGTTTCTCCATTATTATCTTATTATCACGTTTTTTCCTTGTATATCGGTTAACAACTTAGGTGGAGTAGTTTTACATCTAAGTCATTCACAAAGGAATTGAAAAAATCCTCACAACTTTGGACTCATAAGTTTGGAAACATGCATAAAAAAGGGCACTGAAGATTTTCTAAAGATTTGGCTCTGCAGAGCGGTCTCTCAAGAGGACACCAGCGAGAATTAGTTTGGTGCGCTCGAGAGCACAATTCGTTCATTTCACTCGAGAGCGTGCTCTCAAATTTTCACCACAAATGCTCTCAAGAGACTCCCTCTCACACTTGGCTTGTTTTGCACTCATCGTAAGCGTGGTGATTTTCTCGCCAGTGTCGCAACTGGTTCATCCGCAGAGGAGGCAAGGAATATGCATGTGAGAGGCGCACTTGTATGCTCCGTAGTTAACAAACAAAAGAATAAGAGAGGAGAGAATCACTGATTGTTACTTATGACCTTTTGAAAAGATATACAAAAAATGATAATACACTTGAGTTGCTTATTTCGCAATTTTTTACGGGGTTGTCGGAATTTGACGTGGTTTGCGGAAAAAATACGCGGTTTTCGTTATTCACCCGAGTAGATACCGTTCGCTTAAATATGATCAAAAATGCGTCTCAAACCTAACTTTTCTCACTTTTCACAAAGGTTTTGTATATTACGGGTTTTTACGTGGATTCAGGAATTTACTCGGTTTTTTAAGTAGTTTTTTTTACATCGCACTCATTTCTCAGTAACTTCAGTGTTAACGATTTATAGCGTATAGATGCACGTATAAACTGGAACCTTTGTATTGGTGACACATCGCAGCGAGATGTAAATTCTCGATAAACAATACAATAGGTTCTATCAACATTTGTGAACAAATATTTCTGAGCCTTTTTCTCTTAAGCCATACACGGTAAATCTGGAAAACTCCTTTTATGACTATATTTTGCACATTTTCTAGATTATAGTTTATACGTCAAAAAGTGACTAGTTTTTATACACTAATGAAGAGTACTTTTTACGCCTTTTCAAGTATGTCAACAGCGACAAAAAAATGTGTAAAAACTAGGCAACGCTGAGAAAAGAAAATTAACTCTGCCCATGACTTGATGCTGATGCCATTTTCAAAAGAGCATTTAATTTTGTAAGCACCGGGTATAATTTCGGAAATTGTTTTGCGGTATACAAAATGGATAAATTATCCATTGAATACAGACGCATTCACGAAATTGACAGGTAAGTTAAATATCTGCTTTTGTAAGTAATTACAAATGTTTAAGACTATATGAAACAAAACAGGTCTTCCATGCCCGGATGCAGGAATTATGGACGAATCATTAAGCTTGGGACCGAGCTTGGAGCCAATGTGCTGGTACTTCTGGAGCAAAACAATTAGAAATAGTTCCAAAGCGTCTGTTACAAAATGCGTGATATTTTTTTAACGCAAAACCTCTACGTAGGCATTTGTAATTTTTTTTTGTCAAAGAATAAACATGGCTGTGTAATGTATTGATGTCTGTTTTACTTTCAATTTTGAATTTCGGAATAGAACCGTTTTCAGCCATACTTGAGCGATATTTATTTTTCGAAATACGTAATAATTATACATCTTTTATGTTCTCAAAAGTAGTCAAAAGTATGCATATTTACTTTTCAAAAGGAGTTAAGAGTATGCATATTTTACTTTTCAAAAGGAGTAAAAAGTATGCATTTTATACTTTTCAAATGGAGTAAGAGTATGCATATTATGACGTACATTCAGTTTACGCAAAAGGGAGTAAAAGTAATATACTCCTTTTGGGCGTAGTCTCAGTTTTGCTCGAAAAGGCATACTTTATAGTCTTAAGAGCGTAAATTAAGATTACCGTGTAGGCCACCCACGCAAACCAATACCATAATCAGGTAGGGAAAAAATTCTCTACATGATGATGCTATAGATTTGCGTGTGTAGCTTATGACTTGCGAGAAAAAAGGCTCAGAAGTGTATGTTTACAAATTTTGATAGGCCCTATATTCTATTGTTGGTCAAGAATTGGAGTGAAGGTCAATGGAAAGTGAAGGTATTAGTTTATGTCTTCTGTGTTGAGCTGGCAGATGTGTAATTACGTTTTTGGTTACATTAGTATCGTCCGCCGTTCGCCGATTAATAGTGCATCAGGAAGGTGAAATCGACGATATTACTAGAAATTAAATAGACACTAATTAATTTGCGATATCAGTTGATTTCAATTAGTATTGTTGTACAATGCCATCAACTAGACAGAATAATATCGCTCAACTTCTAGCTCAGCAAAATCTCGAACAAGACAAAGCGACAAAAAGCGTGCAACTCAAACTGAATTGGACCGACAACGGATTTCACGGGCTCGAATGATGTTGAGTGAAAAATAAAAAGCAGCTCAAAATACAAGCGATAGAGTTAGAAAGAAGCGTAATCGGCAAGTATCAGAAAGATTTGGTAACAATCGTGCTCAACATAACCTTATAAATCTATTACGAAGGCAAGCTTACATTCCACAAAATCTTCAACGTGCTGCCTTTGTTTGATGACAATGAGAATATATCAGTTACCCTTGGTTCAATGAGTGTAGTTTGTTATCATTGTAATGCATTGAACTTCCCAAATGAAACACCAGAGCCTTTGCGCTCTTTGATGTCTGGATCAGGAAGTGGTTTTCGGTAGAATATTCAGAGTTATAACGGTTGTTTTCCAATGACTTCGTTTGGCGCAACGCACATAATAATATATAAAAGTTTTCTTGGACATTGATTCTTACAAAGTTTAAAAATTAGTTTAAAAATTGAAAATTTACCAAAAAGATTTACCGAGTTCAATGTTACCACCGACGGACGCAGACCATAAATTTCTGCAGATATACAAGGGAGATTCACTCAGCAACATTATCCCACCATGAAGTGGGACATTGTTCAACAATTGCAAGCGATGCTTCATGAGCCCAATGGATTGGTTCAAATGTTCAAGACTACTCTAGATCGAATGCCATCGAATAACCATAATCTTGCGATTCGAGCTAACACCTTCTCAAATTTTCCAATACGAAGTTTAATTGTAAGTAGGACAACATCTGCCGGGTCAGCTAGTTTATGTAATAAAATAATACGCATATTAAAAATAATCTTCCAATGATATTCATTATAATCACTACAATAGAATTAAAATCATAATATTTATCACATAATTACAACATAAATATTTATTATACAGATCATTATGTCGATGGTTATCTTGGAAATCACTGAAAGAATTTTCACAATCATTATTATTAATTAAATAATTAAGTAATAATAAGAATTGTATTCAAAATAATCATTTAAATCAACAAAATAATAATAATTATCACAACAATTTTAACTATCCTAACATTCTGAATATCCAATATAAGGTTCCAGGTTAAAATATCCAGGTTAGAACCAATATCTAGGTTAAAACTAAAATCATACTTAGAAAAAAATATTCCGATCAGCATCGTCATGATAGTCGCTATTGTCAATAAATCTTAATCTTCAAAATCAAATTAATAGATTCAATAACAGTAAAATTGGAAAGATTATAATAATAACAATCATTAATTTTTAAAGTAACATCATGACAGTATAAACATTGTTGCAGAGCATGTTTGAAATGCACATATTTTTTTTGCAAGTGATTTGACATAAAATCCAAAAATATTCACATATATTTTTAGTATGAATAATTTTTAAATAAACATTGATTTAACGCAAATGTTAACAAAGCATAGTTTTGAAACAAATTTAACACATTTTTGTGGCCAGAACAAACAAAAGTCTAAGTTTGAATTTTAGCAACATTTGCAGATTTTCTTATCGTATAAATATGACTTTGTTACAAGAATAAATTTCTCTAGGCATTAAAAGAAATTGGTCAAATTTATGGAAAAATATGCCGTACACTCAACAGAGTTACAAATTTCCTTTCGTTTTAGCAATGACAATACGACAATTTCTTGGTTCAAAATATTTTCAAGCAAGAAAATATTTTATATGCAATATCAATACTTTTCATTGACTGATATTTTATTCTCTTGGCATCACTTGACAGTTTGTGACAGCTCAAATCTGGCTCCACTTGACAATCGCATTTTTTGAGTCTGTTTCTCTCTTCCAGGCGAAAACCATATTCGATCTATCCAGTCATTAGAATGAATAGATCAGGTTTATACATTGATAAAAATATATCAAATCTAGGGGTTTTTTTTTTCATTAGGGCGTATCTACAGTTGAGAGATTCTCTCCGGGCTCTCTCACCTAATGAAAGTTATTTTCAGCATGACGCATCACTATTGATAGAAGTGATCGCCAAAGTCTGACCTAAAGCATTGTCCCAGGACGGTATAACGCTCCGAATAAAGTGTACTACCGTACTGGGGTTTGTTCTCAAAATCTCAAGGGGTTCTAGTAGCCCTTTGTTAAAGAACTTCAGCCTTTTATTGAAAATTGCCGGGCAGTGGCATAACAAGTGTTCCGAGTCTTCTCTCTCCATGTTACAAAATCGACATGAATCATCTTGAAGTTTTCCTATCAGCTTCAAGTGATAACGGCTCGGACAGTGACCGGTTATAAGGCCTGTATATATTGTTAGATCTTTTTTGGTGAGATCTAGTAACTTGCGAGTCATTGAAATGTTTGGAGTAATTAATCGCTTTGATTGCCTAGCTTTGAAAGTGTTGTTCCAGTTTGTCTCCACTTTTAAGCATTCCCAGGCTTTCATCTCCATTCTAAGAGAAGAAGCAGATACACCACAAAAGGGTTCTGGTTCTACAAACTGATGAGACGATCCGAGTCTTGCTAGTTCATCGGCTTTCTCGTTTCCATCAATTCCAGAATGACCAGGAACCCAGTACAAATTGACTTGATTACGACAAGACAATTTCTGAAGTGATTGAACACATTCCCAAACATGTTTGGACGTGCATATTGCTGACTTTAAAGCATTCAGAGCTGCTTGACTATCCGAAAAAATGCATATATTTGAATATCTATAGTTTCTGCGTAAGCATATAGCAGAACATTCCAGAATTGTTTGAATTTCAGCTTGGAATACAGTTGGCCACTTTCCCATTGGGATTGAAAGGTTAATCCCTGGGCCAGTTACCCCAGCTCACACTTGATTGTTCATTTTCGAACCGTATGTATAGAAAACAATCGATCCTTGGCGGAGGTTTGGGCCACTTCTTGCCCACGATTCACGCCCAGGATCAATAACTTGATATGAACAATCAAAGTTGTATTTTTTCTCCATCCAATCTTCGTTGTTCATATCTAAAGGATTAAATTTTACAATTTTTAGAATGCTAAGATGTCCTATTAGATCACCTTCTAAAAGGTTCGCAAACCTTCTGATCCTTAGTGCGCTCTTTTCAGCTTCTAACTGTATGAATTGATGCAATGGCAACGTAAAAAGTAATGCATCCAGTGCCTTCGTTGGTGTACTTCTCATTGCACCGCTAATTGAACAAGTTGCTAGTCTTTGAAGTTTTTCTAACCTTCTTTGTGCAACAGTTTCTTTTGTTTTTGGCCACCAGACCAATGAAGCATAGGTAATCTTGGGTCTCACAATTGCCGAATAAATCCAATGGATAATTTTTGGCCTTAGTCCCCATTGCTTACCAAATGTTCTTTTGGCTATCCATAGAGCATTTGTCGATCTGTTGATTCTCTGCTCTAAATGAAAGTTCCAATTTAGTTTGCTGTCAAGAAATACTCCAAGGTATTTGACTGTATTTGAAAGTACCAAATGTGTGCCTTTCAACCTTAAGTTCTCAATACAGTATTTTCTCTTCTTTGTAAATGGCACAATAGTAGTTTTAGAAGGGTTTATTTTCAAGCCGTCCTTATCACACCTTATCACAAAGATACATAATTTAAAGCACTTTGCATTCTGTTTGCAATGATACAGTCGTATTTACCGCGTACTATTAAGACTATATCATCTGCGAAGCCAACTAGGGTTTTCAGATTTTTAAGGAGATCATCAACTATTATAGACCACAATAAAGGTGATAATACGCCTCCTTGTGGACACCCTTTTACAGCTCTAATACTGATGGATAAGCTTCCGAGGTTTGCTGATATTTGTCTATTTGATAACATCTCGTTAATCCAATCGACAATACATTTGTCGAAACCATGTTTCATCATTGCTTTAACCATTGAACTATGAGATGAATTATCAAATGCTCCTTCAATGTCTAGGAACGCAGCTAGTGAGATTTCCTTAGCTTGAAAAGATTTTTCTAGTTTAGTAACAACAGCATGCAACGCTGTTACCGATGATTTACCTTCCTGATAAGCATATTGATGTTTACTCAGAGGAGTTTTAGGTAAATATGTTGACTTTATGTATTCATCAATAATTTTTTCCATTGTTTTAAGTATAATTGACGATAAGCTTATGGGCCTATAGGATTTAGGTGAACTTTTATCCTTTTTATTAGCCTTAGGAATAAACGTCACACGCACTTGTCGCCACGCTGTTGGAAGGTAGCTTATTAAACTTGTCCGAAATAGTTTTGTTAGAATGGGTAATAGAGTTGACTTTCCCTTCTGCAGTAGTACAGGATAAATTCCATCCCTACCAGGTGATTTGAAGGGTTCAAAAGAGTCAATCGCCCATTCGACTTTTCTTTCGGTAAAAATTGTATCGGCCAAAGAACAAGCATCTACCCTGGCTCTATCTACTCCAGTCGTTCCATTCATTGTTAAATGAACATGCGTCCTGGTTTCATCAAGGCCAACTTTTGATACAGGTATATTTTGGTCTTCATCGAACTAATGATAGAACATGGAAAGTGTGTTTTCATCATCAATTCCAAAGTTTCACTTGCTGATGAAGTAAAAGAACCATCCTCGTTTTTAAGAGTGCCCAGCCCATTGGAGTGATCTTTAGAGAGGATTTTCTGCAATCTGGCAGTTGCTGGAGTACTTTCAGTGTTTTCACATGTATGCCTCCAGTGTATCCTTTTAGATCTCCTTATTTCCTTAATGTAACTAGTGAGGGATTCTCTGTATTGTTCCCACTGTTGTGTTCGTTTAGCCCAGTTAAAAAGCTTCTGGGTTTTCTTACGAAGTTTCTGAAGCTTGTTGTTCCACCATGGTACATTCCTATTTGTGGAACGTTTCTTAGCGATACAACTTTGATTAAAAGCATGTTGAATTAAGTTTGAAAGTTGCTTTGCATTTTCCTCAAGTTCTTCACAAGAGTTCGAGTCATTTGTTAAGGAGTCTTTGCTCACTTCTAGCCATGAGTTATAAAGTTCCCAGTTTGTTTTTCTGGGATCTTTGATAGTTTGTATGAGTTGTTGATCAGCCTCATAGTCAAATAATATTTGCAAGTGATCCGACAACGATACTTCTTGCGATACATGCCAATTTTTAATTTTGGAAGAGATTTTCGGACTACACAGCGTCAGATCAAGGACTTCCTGTCTAATTGCATTTATAAAAGTGGGAGCGTCTCCTCTGTTACATGAATCTATTTCATTTTTCGATATATAATCTAAAAGATGCTCACCTCTGTTGTTGATGTCCGTGCTGGCCCATATGGAGTGATGAGCATTGGCATCACAGCCAATTATAAACGCCTTATTTTGTTCCTTGCAGTATGAAACAAACGCTGCAACTTCTGGTGGAGGTACATCGTCAAGGTCCCCTGGAAAATATGCTGAAGCAACATATATTTCTGTTGTCCCGTGAGTTGCTGGCACCTCCATCATGAAAGCAGCGATGTCTCTTTTTATATACTCTGTAATTGGAACTATTTTTATTTCTCTATTTACTAATTTGATTTTTTTCCACCAATCTTAATATCTCGATATTTTGGCTTCGATTCGCCAGTTTTGTGTTTAGTGTGACCAGTAGATGTAATGTTTTGTTTTGCGTTCTCAACTCCACTTGGTCCTGGGATTTCTTCGACCTGGTCTACTACCATCTTGTCATTCCCAGTGCCTGCGTGGGTTAAATTAGAGCCACAAACATCCTTTTTCCCTGTTCTTTCACCACCGACACTTTGATCCTTCCTTTGGATTTTTTTCCGAAGATTTGCACTTCCGAATTTAAAATCAAGAGTGTATTCGCTCTTCTTGATGGTGTTTAATGAGGTTCCATCCACAGTGAACACTTGTTCAATATGTTTCTGGTTTATGACGTTACGCTGTAGTATTCTCCATGCATCAACAGTCAGCCCAGCATTTTGGCTTTCTATTAGTGCAAGAATCTCTCCATTACTGTCTTCTGCACTCCACGGGAAAAAGCCAATAAGTATTTCGGATTTCGGGATTTCTTTTTCATCGACCGCCGTAAGTTCTGCTCCCAACCAGGGAGTTATTGAGGATATGATGCCTTTTAACCAGTCTGCAGTTTCCTGGTTCTTACAGACAATGACCAAATAACCTGACTTGAACACACAGTCACCAAACTTTGGTTTTAGTGGATCTTTCCTTTGTCCTGCTACTTTTGCCAGAATTGCTTTTTGTGTAGCAGTCAACTGCTCAGTTGTGAGTTCAGTGTTTGGGTATCCTTTAGGAAGAATACCCAGCTTCACATAGTTGGCTACATCTTTGTAGGATGGGTTGACCTGACCCCCCGTTCTAGCAAATCCTGGGTGTCTTGGTCCAGCCCCATCAATGCGATGTTGCACTGAACTAACTGGATGTGGTATTTGAGCTCCCCCGTTATTACGAGCAATTTTAGCCGGGGTTGGATTACCACTATTATTTGAATCGTTCGGGTCCGCATTGCTAGGACGCTTGGAATGATCGGATTGCTGAAGTGGTAGTTGTGCCAAGCGATAAGATTCTTCTCGGCTATGCCCACTTTTAAGGAGCTTTTTGAAGCATCTTTGTCCCGCTCCACTTAGTCTTTTCCTGGTTGTTCCCTTTCTCTCCTTCAATGTATCATTGAACTGTCCATCAGTTTTACCGGGAACTGTTTTTGATGGTGGAGATGACAATAGTGTTACATTGATGCCATCTTCAAAGTCGTCATCATGATCAAAGTTATCATTTTTCCCTACACGCTAAGACAAGAAAACCAAAAATTCGGCATAAAATACCGAAAATCGTACAAAAGTGCACATACTGAAATTATCGGTAAACATGGATTACCGAAATTTCGGTATTGCAGGAAAACCGGGAAAAACATTAATATTTACTTATTTTTGTACGGTAATTTTTACCGAAAATGCTAGCAACTCAATGAGAGCATTTTTAACCAAATTTAGGTAAAATATAACGATAAAATCTGTAAATCCACTTTACTGAAGAACTAAGTAAAATCAAACGTTTTGTTTTGGTAAATTATACCGATACTTTAGGTTTTGCTACCAAAACCTAATTTTCGGTAAAATTGAAACCGTATTTTCGGTAATCTGATCTTAGCGTGTACGCCATCATTATCCGTGTTGAGGATGGACGAAGAACAGGAAAGTACATCGCCTACAGATTTGTTTTCAAGCTGAAAGTCTTCTGTTTCCCTTTCTCTGTTTATTTCCATCTTTGATCCACTCATGGTGTCGTTGATTGAAAATTTATCTTTGTGTCATTCGCAGTTTGATTTCAGTCTGTGCCTCCAACACAAATAAGCATAGCGTTGATGACGTCACCCGTTTAACTTCTCTTTTGGAAAACAAGAAAGCTTCTTCAATTCACCATCCCAAGCGAAGCATCATATTCACAGAGTCGTAAGTGGAAAAATAGTGCTGCCTCCGAGCTCTGACAGTAATCAATGTCAGCAATAAAGATCGTTAACTTGATTTGATCTACATTCACCCAGCACTAGGTTTCAAACTTGGCGTAACTTTTCGCAGGAAATTTTAATCTATTTCAGCACTTTTTTTAAGTTGCAAAATTTCTCACCAAAAAACGCAGCTCCATCTGCTAGACGTACTACATACACTCTGGAATTACTTACCTAGTATGCAGCTGAAAAGGAGGGCAAACTACGGAAGTTTTCGTAACGTTAGTAACGCCTGCCCTTTTAATCTAAATGGGGCTGTCAGTTTTCCTTGCGGAATAATATTCTATTCGATTATTCCGCAAGGAAAACTGACATGTCACCCATGCTGGAAATTACTTCGGTAAAAATGGTGATAATTACTTCAGGTCTTTACTTGCAAGCTGCAAACTAGGCCTAAACTATTAGAAATAATTTCATTAATATAGATACAATGGGATACAATTACCTGTCTTGCTCCACGTCCTTGAGAGCCTTGGCATTTTGATAATTGTTCCAGCGGGCTCTTTCACACACAAACACAAACGGTCGAGTCGATTATTTCGCTCTTTTTTCCAGCCTGTATGCCTGGGTTGTAATTCAATTTTTCACTCGACGCTCAATTCGATTCACGCGATAACTATTTTCGTTGATAAAACGCTGAATTTCTATTTTGCGCTTGTTGTAGAACACAGCACCCCCGCTCTACCAGTTATTGTTACTGAAAAATTACATTCACGGGGGCCATAAAAAATGTTCACGGCGACGGATTTCGCGTTTTGACACCTTGCCTCTAATTTCACTCACTCACGTAAAGGAACGGGCAGAAGGCCCCCGAATCGGAAGAAGGCCCCGAATCGGAAGCACAAACAGCTCGGTTAATGCTGCTGCGTCTGCTTCTGATTCCAGACGCCATCGATAATTTCGCCTTCCATTCTCTAGCGGCCGTTGTTGTTGTTTTTGCAACTTGCCTGGCCTGGGGTCACTCCGCCGATGATGATCTTCTAGAAATCTGCACTAAATTATTTCTTCCAATGTTTGAATGCTTGTTGTCCAGAACATAATGAAGATTATTATACACAAACGCATAAACACTCCTGCTGCCAATGCGCTCACCACTTTGTCGGTTGAATCTGAATGCAAAATGCACGCTTTCAAGAGACAAAAGAAAATTATATCGAATTCGTTTTTGAACCTAGGTTGGAACCAGTTCCAACCAGCGATACCCGAACATATTGTCAGTGTAAATCTCAATCCGATACGAGTTACAAATAAAACCATACACACTGAAGTTTATCATTTAAAAAGCCGACCCAATGTTGATACCTGATCCAGTTTGGAACTTGCTACACTACAAAAAAAATCAATAAATTTTAACATGTGTAGCAACATATAAAAAACCCCAAACATATAAAACATAGATTTTATGTGAGTTTTATAAACTACAAAAACTCAAATTTGTGCTTCATAAGCATGTCAAATTGCTATTATTAGAACTCGATTTAAAAAATATGTGTCGGGTCTTATGGTTAAAATCCATAACATCTCACACATAAAATTGATGAGAATTGAAAATAGCACTCATATTCTCACTCATATACGAATCAAGAAATGAAGCGAAAGTTTCAAAGTCAGAAAATGGCTGCTGAAAAAAGGATTTGGAGCTTCCTGGGGATTTATATACAATTTTCGAAGGTATTTTATATCCTATGGATTAAATTTTTGTATTTGTAAGATAACAAGTACTATTCTATTAATTTTCAGATCATAATTTTGATTTGTTCACTTTGGTGAATATTTCTAAGGACCAATTGGCAGAAATATTATCTCCGAAGCAAAGCTCTCCAAATAACTGGAACATTGACGAAATATTCCGTCGGATAATTTGCTGGCGAGAGAAACACGTATGTAACGCAATGAACAGTTTTCCTTTTCTTACACATCCTTCGTGTATTATAGGGGCACGATATCATCGGTTTTAAGCAGGTGGAAGTTGAAGAACTGTGGGTCGAGTCTAAGGAGGAGGGCCAATCGCATTCGCGAGATCGACAGGTAGAAGCGCTGCCGGATCAAGAAGAAGATACTTCTGGAGTAACTACCGCTGCGCTCGAAACTCGATATAAGGAGTGTATCGAAAAGTAGTTATAAACTTCCAAATAATAAAATAGGCATGAAAACATGGTTAAAATAAACATACTATTTCAGTTTATTATAGCTTAACATGTTTACAAAAGATCCAAACGGAAAAACTAGTCATCATGTTCATTTCTGTAGAATGCCCGTACCTTTGATTTGACACCTGCCATCAAATTCTGCACAGTGACCTTTGTGCACTTCTTGGATGCCGCTGCCCAATTTTTCTTAAAATCGGTCATGTTTTGGGACACTGTACCATCCTTCTTAAATATACGCTTGACTATTGCCCAATAGCGTTCGATCGGTCGCAACTGGGGACAGTTTGGTGGGTTGATGTCTTTTTCTACGAACTTGATGTTATTCTCCGTCAGCCACTGTAGAGTGGATTTGGCGTAATGTGCCGATGCCAAATCTGGCCAGAAGAGAGGAGGGGACTGGTGCTTTCTATACAATGGTAGCAACCTGTTCTTCAAACATTCCTTTTGATAAATCTCACCATTTATAGTTCCTTTTGTATAGAAAATTGAAGAACGCAAGCCACATGTGCAAATAGCTTGCCAAATGAGCACCTTCTGACCGAATTTCTCCATCGCAACAGTCGTATCTGCGGTTGGCACACGTTCCCCAACAGATTTAGTATAAAACTGCGGCCCCGGTAGCGTTCTTGAATCTTCTTTAACGTATGTTTCGTCATCCATCAAAATGCACTGGTCGACATTGTCCAAAATGCAGCTGTACAGCTTTCGAGCCCTGGTTTTGGCACGAGACTTTTGTTCCGGAGTTTGTTTGGGCACTTTCTGCTTTTTGTACGTCTTCAAGTCATTCCTGCGCTTGATTCGTTGAATCATTCCGATGCTGGTCCTGAACTTCTTGGCTAGATCGCGAGTAGAGGCAGATTTGTTCCGTTGAATATAATCCACAACGTTTTGGTCCAAATCGGGGTTGCTGGAGCCGGGTTTCCGGCCACTTCTTGGTAAATCCTTGAGGGAGCACTCCTTACCAAACTTTTCGATGATGCGTTTTACACTTGCCGGGTGAACATTTACTCTTTTCGCAATCTGGTTGTAAGTAACACCCTTTTCGGTGCACCAAGTGTGCAGAATTTTCTTTTTAGTCTCAAATTCAATTCGCGACATTTTGAATACAACTTTATCAACGGAAATGAATGAACCGAATAATCATTTTTGACATGTAAACAAAGCAAATGGCGCTTACACGCTAAAAATATATACAGTAGTTTATGCGTAATAACGCATCGAATGTTTATAACTTCTTTTCGATACACTCCTTACTGGTTTTAATTCGAGCAAAATACGCAAGAGCTGTGCATCAACAGAAAGTACTTTTTCAGAGCCTATTGACAGGGCTACTGCAGTCGGATCACTACCTGTGGTTTCTAAGACGCCTTCGGGAAATGAAGAGATAGACGCTCAAAAGAACGCTGAAAATTGCCCATCGTGTTCGAAGCATTTTTCACCCACGAAACTTTCACGTTTGCTCGAATCAACTGTGACTGGAAAACAAATTCTGGAGCGAGGAGCACTGGGTCCCTTGTCCAAAGACAGCCAGAAAGAACTGGTGGCGATAATTTCCGAATATCAGTGTCAAAAAGGAGCCGATACAACTGAGTGTATTCTCGGTGAATTTGTTCAAAGACGAACGAAAGGTTTTTATTAATTCTTTTTATTTTTAATGAGGCATTTCGCTCTTATAGAATGCGACCAAAAGCGCGGAAATGCTAATAAAAGTGTGCAATTAAGCTGCATCGTCTTGGTGTATTCGCCACACTTATCTCTTGGCTAAAGGTTGTAGTACACTGTTTGTCCAATAGCCAAATATTTGTCATAGGCAGATAGGCATCTGACAAACATCTATGATATCTGTCAGCTGTCTAGCTGCCTATGCCAAATATTTGGCTATTGTACAAACAGTGTACTACAAGCTTAACAAGGAATAAATGCAAAAAATACACACCAAGACGATATAGCGTAAAAACGTACTTTTAAGATCGATTGAGGAGTCCAGTTAGAAATGCAAAATACAGTAAAAGTATATCACGCACATCTCCTTTTTCAGGATACATACATCATTGCTCGAGGCGGTTCAAAGAAAAATCCTGGTGGAAAATTGTGGAAAACAAAACACTAAACCGTGGTCAACAACACTCGATAAGTGGACCCTGTCGTTTCCGTTGAGAAAACCATTACTGAAGAAACCGACTAACAAGGCAAAACTCTTCACAGAATACCAGCATTATAGTGATGAATTCGGATACCAGCTTGTAAGTATATCTCAACTAATTGTAAATTTAATTATTACTTAAATTTGAACTTTTTTTGTATCATTTTAATTTATATACATATTTCGTTGTTGCGCGTACATAGTTATGTTATATTCGGCATCCGTATTTAATACGAGCGTCCGATATTGCCATTTGAATATGGTTGAAAGCACTGCAGTCATGGTAATAGTTCTAAAGACTGACCGTGCAAGCCAGAATCTTTTTGTAATAACTCTCAGTGATTAGTTCTAAGGTCAGAAATGTTAGTAGTCATGCTTTTTTACTATGCATTGCACAAAAATCTATCACACTGCAGGTTTATAAACACTTGTAGTTCTGCGACCATCGCTTTAATGATTTTGTGAGCTTATTTTGATGCATTTGTGCACTTCTTAAAAGGCACTAAAGTCAAAACCCAAAATTGGTGTTTTATCGCGGTAGATGAGCTGAAACCAGTCATAAAAAAGATGAAAAAATAAATATAATAAACAATCAATAAATGTATGCCAAACGCTGCTCTCAGTTCAACAAAATAGAAGTTAATTGAACATCTTTTTGATGCCTTCTAAGTTATAAAGAATTTAGATCGGTTTTCTGGGTTTTATAAATTAATAATACGTTATGTACTTCACAGTCAACAGATTAATGCTGGTCCAGATCCTATTGACAGATTTTTTATCCATCCTTAAGATTGCACACTTCATTCTCATATTTAAAATGAGCATCACAAAAGAACAACGATTCGAGAAAAATAAACAAATGAATCTAGTTATGCTTTCTATAGGGGCTTATCCGCTTGAATCAGTTCTCTCCATTGACCCTCCTTTTTTTCAACGCATTCATTGTATTTATTGTTTAACTAGCTGACCCGGCAGACGTTGTCCTGCTTACAATTAAACTGTGAAATGCTATGATATAAGCTGTGCTTTATCTGTTCGAGACCATTATCTGTGCTATACTATAAACCCAATGTTGTATACTTGCAAATTAGTGTGTAACACTTGTTTACCTCTTGATTGTCTGCTGTACTGTACTTTTCTTTCAATTCCAAATAAAACCTTAACCATCACGGACGTACAAGTTATAACTGCGCGTTTTTCTCTCTACAATAGGTTATGTGCCCTTACGCGGAAGTTTTTTCGTAGTGCGAAAAAGTGTTTTTTTTCGGTTCGCGGGTGGCAAAATGCCAGGAAACGGGTCTGGAAACTCGACTGGCGGCTCAGGCGGAGGAAATGCAGCACTAGTTGGAGGAGCTGGCACGGTAGTCCACAACATTTCGAGTCTTCCGGGAATCGAGCGGCTCACTGGTCGTGATAACTGGCCCACGTGGAAGTTTGCGGTGCAAACGTATTTGGAGCTGGAGGATCTTTGGAGCGCTGTGAAACCGGAGAAGAATGAGGACGGAGCCGACAAGGCAGTTGACGCCGCTTCCGATCGCCGAGCGAGAGCGAAAATCATTTTGCTGCTCGACCCCGTAAACTATGTGCACGTGAAGGAGGCCAAATCAGCCAAGGAAGTTTGGGCGAAACTTGAAAGTGCTTTCGACGACACAGGATTGACAAGAAGGGTTGGATTGCTGCACAAGTAGGTAAAAACTGAGCTATCCGCTTGCTCGTCGATGGACGATTACGTCAACCGAATTGTCACGACCGCACACCAACTGAATGGAATTAATTTCCCAATTTCGGATGATTTGATAGGGACGTTGCTGCTAGCCGGTCTTCCCGAAGAATATCGCCCCATGATAATGGCTCTAGAAAACTCGGGGACGCCGATCACTGTGGATGCAATTAAGACGAAGCTGCTGCAGGAGGTAAAATTTTCGGCGGAGGACGCTGCATTGCTTGCAAGCCAAAGGGCGGGAGCAGTGAGACGCAGCGGAGCTGGAAACTTCAAGCAGAAGAATGAAACGAAGAGTAATCCCCCAAAAGGACCAAAATGCCGAAAGTGCCACAAGTTTGAACACATCGCTCGGGACTGCAGGAGTGTTGCGAGAGGGGATGCTTTCTGTGCGGTGCTGTCAACTTTTTCATCGTCGAAGGCATCTGACTGGTTCATCGATTCGGGTGCAAGTGTGCATATGACGAACAATCCGGGATTTCTGGAGGATTTGAAGCCAGCGACCGGATCTGTTGTTGCCGCTAACGGAAGCGGGATGAAGGTAACGGCAACTGGCTCGGCCAGGTTGAAGCCGACATTTCAGGAGAGTTGCATTCCTGTTCATGATGTTCAACTGATCCCGGACCATTCGGTCAATCTACTTTCCGTCAACCAAATCGTCAAGAAGGGATACACGGTCGTGTTCACCGACGCTGGATGTAAGATTCTGAACAGCGACGGCAAAACCGTGGTCACAGGTAGCCACGAGAACGAGCTATTTCCCCTCAAGCAGCGGCAGCCGGATGTGAAGAATGCTTTGGCCTGCTCACCTGCAACCAGCGCGAAGGTTTGGCACCAGCGTCTGGGGCATTTGAACCCCAAGAGTGTTCGGAAATTGGCCAATGGATTGGCGGATGGAATCGCAATCAACAACCCGAATACGGGAGACTGCAAGGTATGTTCAATGGGGAAATATTGTCGGCACCCCTTTAGTAAGGAAGGTTCACGTGCAGTGGGCATGCTCGACGTTGTGCACACCGACATTTGCGGGCCCTTGGAGGAGAAATCTCTCGGAGGAAGCAGGTATTATGTCGTCTTTGTGGACGACAAATCTCGGAGGATGTGGACGTATTTCCTCAAAACGAAATCGGAAGCCGAAGTTTTGAGAACCTTCCAGGAGTTCCATGTGATGGTCGAGCGACAATCCGAACGGAAGATCAAGGTACTTCGCAGCGATAACGGGAAGGAATACGTGAATAAGGGCTTCGAGAACTACTTGAAGCAACACGGCATTCAACACCAGAAGACTACTGCATACACTCCGGAGCAGAATGGTATGGCGGAGCGCGCGAACCGTTCAATTGTTGAACGCGCCTGATGCTTACTTTTCGAAGCAGGACTAGCGAAGACATTCTGGGCTGAGGCCGTACACACATCCATCTATCTGCTTAACCGGTCCCCTACGCAAGGTCACGATTCCACTCCTGAGCAAGTCTGGTCCGGAAAGAAACCCAACGTGTCCCATCTTCGGATCTTCGGCACCAAGGCGATGGTGCAAATACCCAAGCAACGGCAAAAGAAGTGGGATCCCAAGTCACGGGAATGCATTTTCATCGAGTACGACGACAACACGCAAGGATATCGGCTCTACGATCCGCAGTCGTGTAAAGTGTTCACCAGTCGAGAGGTCTGCTTCATCGATGAAGGTTCAGCAAGCCCACCGGTTGAAAAGCAACGTCAAATCTTGGTTCCGCTAGACTTCGAGTTCGTCTCTTCATCGCCAACCACAAGTGATTCGAGCAACCGCTTGGTCGAGAGTGCCGAGAGAAAAGACGCTGAGGACGACATCTTTGTGGATTGCGACAGCGGCGACGAAGAAGAGTTCAATTGTTTCGAAGACGTGACTCCTGTGCTCCCACCGCGCAAAACTTCAAATCCACCTCAGTCACAGGTGTTGAGGCGTAGCGGTCGGGAGCACAAAATCCCAGGCAAGTACAATGAATTTCAATTGTCGTACAAAGGTCTGCCGCATTCCAAACCTTTACAGGAAGCTGATACGAACGAGGACGAACCGGTTACGCCGGTGCAGCTCACGCCCCAGGAGCAGTTTAGTGGGATCGCAACCGCGATCGACACGGACGTAGCTAGGGATCCATTGGCAAATGGTGACCCAGTTACACATCAAGAGGCGCTGTCGCGGGATGACGCGGCACTCTGGAAGCGAGCGATGCTTGAGGAGTACGATGCGCTCATGGCAAACGACACCTGGACCCTGACCGAGCTGCCCGAAGGTAGGAAACCGATTAAATGTAAATGGGTCTATAAGACCAAGCACGACGCAAACGGCAACGTAGACCGACACAAAGCCCGCCTAGTAGTAAAGGGCTTCTCGCAGCGAGAGGGGGTGGACTATAACGAGACATATTCACCCGTAGTCCGTCATAGCTCTCTGCGATACCTTTTCACCTTGTCTGCCCGGTATGGACTGTCCATAGAGCAGATGGATGCAACAACGGCCTTCCTCCAGGGAGAGTTGTCGGAGGAGATTTACATGGACCAGCCACCGTGTTTCCAAAGGCCCGATCAACCAAGACTGGTTTGCCGTTTGAATAAAGCCCTCTGCGGACTTAAACAGTCCAGTCGCGTTTGGAACGCTAAACTTGATGCGGCGCTGCGTAGATTTGGGATGACTCCTTCGAAGTTCGACCCATGTCTCTACTATCGCATCGAAGGCAACCGGATGATATTCATTGCGATCTACGTCGATGACGTGATCATCTTTTCCAATGATGATATGTGGACCAGCGACATCAAGATGAAGCTGAACAACACGTTTCGCATGAAGGACTTGAGACCTGCTAGTTCGTGCCTTGGAATGCGGATTACTCGGGATAACGATGCTGTAGCTCTAGATCAAGAGGCTTACATCGAGTCGGTGCTCTACCGATTCAACATGGAAAAGGCGAAGGCAGTGTCGACCCCGATGAATTCCAGCTTGAAGCTGACTAAGGAAATGGCTCCGCAGTCCGCGGATGAAGTTGCGAAGATGAAAGGTGTTCCGTACCAGGAAGCTGTAGGCAGTCTGATGTATCTGGCGCAGTGCACCAGACCCGACGTCCTCTTCGCAGTCAACCAGCTAAGTCGCTTCAATACAAATCCGGGACCCAAGCACTGGGAAGCAGTAAAACACCTGTTTCGATACCTGCGTGGTACGTCGAAACTGAGGCTGCGATACACCAAAGGAAGTAATGCCGATTTGATTGGTTACTCTGACGCTAACTGGGCGTCGGACTTGGATGATCGGAAATCAACCAGCGGCTACATTTTCATGCTGCAAGGCGGTGCAGTGTCATGGTGTTGCAAGCGGCAGCCCACCGTAGCCCTATCGACATGCGAGGCCGAGTATATGGCCCTATCTGCCGCCGTACAGGAAGCCATGTGGTGGCGTGGTTTGATGAAACAACTGGGACGGAATCAAACCATCGAGATTTGCTGTGACAATCAGAGCACTATCTGTATTGCCAAAAATGGAGGCTATACACCGAGTACAAAGCATATCGACATACGCCATCATTTTGTACGCGATGCCCTCGACCAGAACATCGTAAGGCTGAGCTACGTAAGCACCGATCAACAGGTTGCGGATGGTCTGACAAAGGCACTTGACCGAATCAAGCTAGGACGCAACCGAGCTGCTATGGGGGTGGACGCATCAGCTTAAGCGGGGGTGTTGAAATGCTATGATATAAGCTGTGCTTTATCTGTTCGAGACCATTATCTGTGCTATACTGTAAACCCAATGTTGTATACTTGCAAATTAGTGTGTAACATTTGTTTACCTCTTGATTGTCTGCTGTACTGCACTTTTCTTTCACTTCCAAATAAAACCTTAACCATCACGGACGTACAAGTTATAACTGCGCGTTTTTCTCTCTACAATATAAACTACCGATTGGAAAATTGAAGAAGGTATAAGCAACAATCAATAATCAATATGCAACTTGCGATTTGAAATTGGTTCACTGTTGGAGAACCCCTTGGTCTGAGGTACACCTTGAAGCTACCACCTTGCTGTACATATTTGCGCCTTTGTTTTGATTTGCTGTGTTCTTTTGACAGAATATTTGAGAGTGTGTTCGTGTGACTTCATTATTAGGGGCATATTATTAAGCTTGGGACCGAGCTTGGGACCGATGTGCTAGTACTGACGGAGCCAAGCAAAAAATCGTATTTTTTCGGGACCTACTGATCATAGAGTTAATCTATGGTATTAGCTCGAATCGCAAGCATTCGATCTAGAGTAGTCTTGAACATTTGAATCAATCCATTGGGCTTATGAAGCATCGCTTGCACTTGTTGTACAATGTCCCGCTTCATGGTGGGATAATGTTGCTGAGTTAATCTCCCTTGAAATAAATCTGTAGAAATTGATGGTCTGCGTCCGTCGGTGGCAACGTTGAATACGTTTTTTGGTGAATTTGACCATAGACACTGTTCACTTTTCGGAGTTTTTGTAGCTTAAATACGCTTTTGTGGTGTAGCGATTGTTTTGAACGTAGAATCTGGAAATTATTTAATTAAAGTAAGTTGAAAAAGATAAAAGATCAAATCCCTTACAGAAATAGCTATCGTGGATTAACAATTCACTTCTCACGATCTCACGATTATACGTTTGTGTTTTATGACGTTCGCACTGTCAGTCATCTTTATCGTTTGTGTGGGTCAAATGCATAGCGTTGATGAGCGTAGTGGCTCACTTGTAAAACGAGGGGCTTGCACGCAACAGACGCTTTCACAATTTCATAATTTACTAGTTTTTAAACTCTTTGAATCCTTAAGGTTCAATGTCCAAGAAAACTTTTAAATATTATTATGTGAGTTGCGCCACAAGAAGTCATTTGAAAACAACCATTATAACTCTGGATGTTCTGCAGAAAATGTTTAGAACCACTTCCTGATCCCGACACAAATGAGCGCAAAGGCTCTGGTGTTTCATTTGGGAACTTCAATGGATTACAATGATAACAAACTACACTCATTGATCCAATGGCGACTGATATATTCGCATTGTCATCAAGATTTTGTGAAATGTAGGCTTGCCTTCGTAATTGTTTTATTAGGTTATGTTGGGCACGATTGTTGCCAGAATTTTCTGATACATGCCGATTACGCTTCTTTCAAACTCCATCGCTTGTATTTTGAGCTGCTCTTTCTTCTTCACTCAACATTATTCGAGCCCGTGAAATCCGTGAAATTCGAGAGTTTTCTGAGCTAGCAGCCGACCGATATTATTCTGTCTAGTTGGAGGCATTGTACAACAATACTAATTAAAATTAACTGAAATCGAAACTTAGCTTGTGTTTTTTTTTTAATTCTAGTAATATCGTCGATTTCACCTTCCTGATACACTATTTGTCACACAGCGAACGATACTGATGTAAACAAAAACGTAATTGCACATCTGTAAGTTCAACACAAAAGACATAAACTAATACCTTCACTTTCCATTGACCTTCATTCCAATTCTTGACCAACAATAGAATAGGGTTAATCAACATTGGTAAACATATACTTTTGAGCCTTTTTTCTCGCAAGCCATAGGGCGCCCCCAGGGTGGAAGCGATCGCGATGCGATGCGAAGTTTGACAGATCGCGCGATGTCGCGCGACCAACCTCCGCAAAAAAACAAAACAAAGCGAAAACATAGCTAACACACCATAGTGGACGCGACGCGACTCAACGCGATGAGCGATTTCCTGCGATCGAACTGGTTTGTCGCTCGGTGTCGCGCTATCATATATCTTCTTCTTCTTTTTTAGAATTGTTTTTATCGAAACCAAACCGCTTCGACCTATTGTCCAAAATTTCAAAATTCGTGTGCATTATGGCGGAAGATGGATCGATCGAAGCGAATGGAAATGATATGGAGATGATTTTCGGTTCATTTTCCTCCATGAAAAGTGCTTCTAATCGCGTTCACTATGGGTATCAAATCGCGTCGATTATCGATTCGATTAGAATCGCGTCGCGTCGCGTCGCGATCGCTTCCACTATGGGGTCCACCATAGGCTACACACGCAATCTATAGCATCATCATGTAGAGAAATTTTTCCCTACATTATTATGGTATTCATTTGCGTGGGTGGCTTATGGCTTAAGTAATATTTGGTTACAAATGTTGATAGGCCCTATTCTATTGTTGATCTAGAATTTACATCTCGCTGCGAGGTGTAACCAATAAATACAAACGTTCCAGTTTATACGTGCATCTACACGCTATAAATCGTTAACACTGAAGTTACTTTTTACACAGGAGTGAGTGCGATGGAAAAAAACTACTTTAAAAAATCGAGTAAATACCTAAATCTACGAAAAAACCCGTAATATACAAAAACTTTGCAAAAAGCGAGAAAAGTTAGGTTTGAAACGCGTTTTTGATCAAATATAAGCGAACGTTATCTACTCGTTTGAATGACGAAAACCGCGTCAAATTCCGACAACCCCGTAAAAAATTGCGAAATAAGCGATTCTAGCGTATCATCATATTCTGTACATCTTCTCAAAATGTCCTAAGTAACAATCAGTGATTCTCTCCTCTCTCGTTCTTTGTTTTTAGTTAGTTGCGAAGCCATTATAATAGTTTAGTTTAGCTGTCCTTACAAATCGAAATATGGGCTTGCTGTCTAGCATATTATGATATTCCCAAACAAAATTACAACAATTACAAAATTTGATTTTTATGATTTTTTTTCATTTTCTAGTGAAATTTTTCAATTTTTTCTTCATATAACCTGTTGGGAACCAAGACGAATCAAATAAAAAAGAAATCAAATAAATCCATCGAGTCGTTCGTGAGTTATGCTGGAAAAAGTCAACATAAAATCTTTGATAGAGTAAAAGGAATTTTAGGAGAGTAGGCTCTGGCTTTGACGGAACGTGCTTTTTTCTCGCTGTCATTTTCTACAGTTGTTTCTATTATGTTCAAATAAATAAGATAGATTTAATTAATGGTGATTTCGTGTGTTAAAATGTGCTGTGAGTTGTTAAACTGGCAAATATAAAGAACATGTGTGGAGTAAACGTTAGATGCGTATTGCTCGTTGCTGGTTGCCTGATAGCCTGCCTGCTTTATGGAATGGATACGGGACTGAAAGGAGTTCAGCTAAGTACTTTTTAATATTTTTGGAACTAGAATAGTTGTAGCTCCCGTAGTGGATGTTACACCACTTTCCTAACCATTTTACTGTCCACTGGTGCTCTTCTACGACCACTCCATTCCTTCCTTTGAGCAGTCAGATGCTCCTTGAAGGTTCTTATCTCACGAGACACAGTTGTATTTGCAATTCCTAGCATTTTAGTGATCCATCAGTGGGACCGCTCTGGATTTTGATTGTAAGTGCATACTTTTTTTTACGGTTTATTTCTGACTTCGACGACTTTACTGGAACTATTGTATGAATAGTGCAAACAATACATTACGAATAAGATATTCAAATTTCAGGTTTTTTACTCATACAGTTAAGCTTCTTTGCTGATGCTATATATTGTTCAAAATTTAGGTATTTGCAGATTTCGGTTATGTACAATTTCAGGTTAATGGGGTCATGCAAATATGTAAGATTTCTATGATATTTGACTTGACATGATACAGAGCGTTTGAACCGGTGTGTCCACGCATCCTTCCTCACCTGTAGATTCGCGGATTGCGTTGGGGTTCAGGTCTATTCGTTTGATTCCAGCTCGTTCTAAGAAATCTTCTTTTTCAGTTGATGCAGATCAGAAGAAATAATTGCACATAATCTAGCCCAGTTGTTTCCAGAATCCTTTCTTTTACTTGCTGCGTTTGTATTGGATTAGACTAAATTAGATCAGTGACCAATAGGGTGGCTCACCGTTTATAAAAAAAAACGTAAACTTGACCATATGAAGCCAGAACAACTCTTTTTTGGATCATTTGGGGTCCCAAACAACTGTGTAGGGTTTGGTGACGATTGGTTGTAGACCGGCTTCCCGCATTGCGCCAGAGGTTTGTATGGGAGGTTGGTATGGGGGACGTACTTTTTGCATTCTCATCCCTAGAGACCCCATTTTGCTTGGATCACGCAACTTGTCAGTTGAGTGTGTGGTCCATGATGTGCCCGACAACTTTGTCGAGGATGTGCAAACGCTGAGTTGTTCCTGAAAAAAGTTATAGCTTTTCTAAGATTGTTGGATCGAATTAAATACCGAAAATATTTTTTCTGCCAATACTGCCGGTGTGCCAATGGAGGCCAGATTTCAATCCGCAGTAGCTTTGGCGTTTCTTGTCTTGTCGATTTGGAATGTTCGGATGAACTACTCATGGACATTTGCACAGCTTTGTGGGTGTATTTGGAGATGCCTAAAATGCCTTAAAAATGCTTCGTTACACATGCAGAAAATTTTACAGTATTCTGTAATTTTTACCGAACTTTCAACAGCTGAACAGTTCGGTAATCCTGTTAACGGACTTCGGTGAAGTTTGACAAGTTCCGGTAGTTTGTTTACCGGAATACTGTAAACTTTAGCCGAAACCCGGTAGGTGGATTGCCGAACGTTCAGCCTATGCCCCCCTCCCTTTAACAACTGGGCATATGGAGATAGAGCAAATGTTTTTAAATAACATATCTAAATAAACCAACTCGACAAGATACGAAACACTAAAGTTATTTCAGTTTGAAACAGTAATTCCATTACTATGAATTGAGGGAGAGGGGCGGGTTGGCATGGTGGGAGGGCATCTCCAAATACACCCCATGGAGTTGTGCCGATGTTTGTGAGTGGTTCATCTGAGCATTCCAAATCGATGGGACGGGAGACGCCGGAGTTGTTGCGGATTGGGGTCTGGCTTCCATTGATACACCGGCAGTGTTGGCAGAACAAATCATGTTTAGCAATTAATTCGAACCATCGATGTTTGAACACCTGTAGCTTTTTGAGGAACGTTTTAGCGTAGTACTTCTTTCGACGGGGTTGTTGGGCACATCCTGGACTATGCTTTTAACTGATTAGTTAAAGGTTTCATGCTGGACTGGGGTCTCTGGTGATGGGGATTCAAAGGTATGTTTTCCCATACTAGTTTTCCATACGGGTTTCAGGCGCAGTGCGGGGGCGGGGCTGCAGCCAATCGTCCCGAGTTTTCGCGGTTGTTTGGGGCCCCAAATGGATCCAAAAAGGAGCTGTTCTTAAAAAATGATCATGTTGAGCCACCCTAGTGACCAACCAGTGGGTGCCAGATATATGTTTTTGCAAACATCTACAAACATCTATAACCTAATATTTCTAGATCTTAATGGTTAGTAGTATTGCAGTTCCAACGGCTGAGTATTTCGATGAGAGGGTGATCAAATAAGTTGCAGATAAAAATTATCTAATAATTACTTGTCTTTCTCATATTATTATTATTGAATAATTTATTAACTAACTATTTAAAAAATTTAGTTATGATAATATAATATAACCATTAGAACCTATGAGATAGACTACAAATGATAATAGGGGTGCAATGAAACGGAACAGCACATCGACATTTTAGATATAGTATATCTAAAATGTCGATGTGCTGTTCCTTTACATGATGTATAATTTCAGATCATCCATAGAGTTCCTGAGTCTCGAAAAAAAAAATATCTCGTGGCTACGATACATTTTCCAAACTTTCAGGTTCATAATGGATATGCAAATCCTTCTTCAATTGCAGCAGAACAACAATCTGCAGACATGTGTAGTTGTTATTATCATTTTACATTATAATATTCCTGCTGTAAATTGTATATACTATTCCATATGAAACTGCATATTGATTTTACATTTATATTATTATCATGCCATTTTTACCATTTCTCGGATTTTTAGGATTTATTTCAATATTATTTTATTATTCTTACCTCGGAGCGTATGGTACGGTATGTCCACGCATCCTTCATCCCCTGTAGATTCACAAAATGTTTTGGGGTTCAAATGTATTCATTTGAATCCAAACCATTTTACAGAATCATCTTTTGCGGATAATACAACGCAGTAGGCCTGGCCGCTTTGACGCTTGTATCATGTCTCTGATATGCTGCAAGTCGCAATATTGACAAAAAAATTAATTGAGGCGTAATCTAACCCAATTATTTCCAGGATGCTTTCTCGTACTGGCTGCGGTTGTATTAGATTAGATTAGATTAGATTAGTATCGTTCAGAGTTAGGTGCTGTCACGAACGGACACAGCTCATTTATATATATATATATATATATATATATATATATATATATATATATATATATATATATATATATATATATATATATATATATATATATATATATATATATATATATATATATATATATATAGATAGATAGATAGATAGATAGATAGATAGATAGAAGATAGATAGATAAATAGTTGTATTTTTAACATACGTTTAAATTATGCAATTGTTGATTATTTTTTAATAAAATAGATTTAGCTTCTTAATTTAAAATTTAATCTGGTTATCATATAGTCCTTTGTTAAAATCATACACTTTTATTAAATAAAAATCATACACTTTTGTTGAAATAATACAATTGTTAATTTTATTACAATCATTATAAGTATTAAAAGCATCCAATTTTAATTTGATACTAAATTTTTGTTGCTACTTATTTAGATGTCTGCGGTGTGGAAAACAGTTAATAAGAATGACTACTGTTATAGCAACGACAGGGTGGTGGTGGGTGACTGAGTTAAAATGAGAGCGCTGTGCGCTACTTAAATAACAGCGCAAATGACAACGACCGGTACGGTTGCTCTTAGTACACCTTTCTACATGTTCACTTATCCTGAATAAGACGAGATAAAAAGCGGTCAAATAAGCAGCATAAAAGTTTAGAAACACAAGCATAATAGAGATTGTGGCAACTCAAGAGCTCATGAACTAAGTCTGCAAGATTTGCTTGCAAAGATGTCGATGACAATTTCTAAACATAGTTGTATAAATCCTAGAGGGTTTGAGCTGTTTAGTGGAATGCCTGTAACTAGAAATTAGAAGAAAAATTAGTATTTTCCACTTGATGATTGTTATTTTTGTATTCTCCCCAGCGCGGAAGTAGGATCTTTGATGAAGTTAGCAGAAGCAGATAATTTCTTTCCATTTAATTCTAACTACCTTTGCTTATCTTGACAGATACGCGTATTTCGGTACTAATAACTCGACTTTAGTTGTATGATAAATGCTGAAAAGCCTTTACATTACAAAACAAATGTTACTAAGTTAGGGAACGCCAACAAGCTACGACGATGGTTTACTGTAAATCCCGAATAAAACCCCAAGATTTTAATCCAACCCTGAAATTTCTTGCCTCCAGCTACCTCTCATCCACGAAAGCACAGCTGAGATAAAATCGCAACAAATTGAATCTACCGGAATGCGAGAAATGGTGGTGTCATCGAGAGAAAAAAGAACAATCTCCACTACTAAAAATAACTCGGTCGCGGTTGTGTGATTTTTTCTACCATTTATTATCGCCTCGCCAACACCGGTGGTAATATTGGATATTCCGGCTCGCTGCGGAAGGCAGGTAGGTAAATATATAATTTCGTTCGAGGTTCTTCGCTTGGAACTTTCCACCAACCTAAACCCCTTTATGTCAGACTGCAACATCAAATACAGCATGTTATCAGCATTTAATGTTTGACACGCCTCTGTCAACACCTTTCCGCTTGTACGGTACTCGGTGGCTTATCATCACTCTGCTCATGGCCCACTGGCGTCGTAAAATGTAATCATAAATGTTATGCACATGCCTCTCGCTGCTTCGATGCAAGCCCTCAAACAATAGCTCCATGGTGGACCATAAAATTTGTCATTTGCATCGTTGCGGTAGCGCAAACCCATTTGCGGGCTAAATTACGGAATTTATGAACTGCCGCCAGTTGCATAGCTCGTATTTGTTCGCTAAGGTCAAGTTGTGCCACGCTGATATGAACTTGTCCTCGATTAATTCCCAGCGCTCTCTCGGCGATGCTTGCGTTCGGGGAATTGATTAGACGTTGCCGTTGGTTGTCTGTGTTGGCTGTGTTGACTCGTGAATCATCTGTTTTCGTGGTGGAACTACAGAATTTCATTTTTGTCCCGTTGGCGATTAGATGAGGCTCCATGCAAATTTTATATAATCGCCTGCTTGTGGAGTATGTCTTAGACGAAACCTCACACATACGCTTAGGAAATGGGCGGTGGGGTTAAATGCACTCCCAGGGCTAAAAAGCATTTTCAGGGTGGCCACACAATCTTAATAATAGAAATTTCGGCATTGTTGCCTTATTTTCCCACATTTTTGCCTTATTTTCCTGACTGTTAAGATGAGTTAATATAAATTACTACCACCAGACACTTTGCATTTATTGAAAATACGCATTTTTGTGCGACAGGATGTGCCAATTTTCAACAAATGTTGTCAAATTTGGCAGCTCTTTCTGGTCATTCCAAGATCAGTTCCAACCAGTATTTGTCCAAACCATTTTCCTTTCTCTGGAATCCGGCAAGCAACGTCGGGCGGCATTGAGCACAGCTGCTCAAATTCTTCTTTCACCATGTGTTAACACCCTTACAAACGCAATTCGCCAAACTTCAAGCACATTCGCCACCACATGAAAGATAAGTTCATTTCTGGCACTGGCATGTGTGAAGCCTCACCTGTTACAGCCGTGTAGCCAGATCTTCTAAGGGCATCGTCAACGGTGGTCCAAGTCGTGGTTTGGATTTATTTGTTAAGACTAACCGCAAAAACATCGCTGCACCGGTGTTGTAAATTTTGTTTTATACCGGACCTATTTTGCATAATTTCAGAACTTATATAAGCTTCTAAGTTTCTTACTGAACGGCACTCTTTAAAAATTTAATTTAATGAACTTCGGAATATGAAGACTGAAGAATGAAGAATGAAGATTGGGTGGAAATATCTATAATGAACATGCCAGAAGTTGGTTAAACTTTTCGGCGGTTGAATAAAATAGTGGAAGTTCCAGATGATCATAAAGTTTGCTCGCTGTCTTTCGAGAAGAGAAATGGTGGAACTTTAGAGAAGTTCGTTGAATTGCCGAAACATTATTAACGTTTCTGGAAACTTGGTTGAACTTCCAAAAAGTTTGCTGATCATCCATGGAATAGGAACAACTTTCTGGAAATGACGGCAACTTTGAAAATCAGATTTCGCTTCCCAGAAGTTGTTTCAACTTCCAGCAGGTATATATTCTGTGATAAAAAGAAGAATATCCCAAATATTTAAATAATTTACGAGAAATTGAAAAAAATCTTGGAAGCCGTGGAATTTCTGTGGAATAGTTAGCATTACCGAGATTTTGTTAAACTGAACTTTTTATGATCTCCAAGATTGTGAATAGGTGGAAATTCTAGGAAATTGATTAAAAAGTAGTTGGTTTTTTTATTCTCGTTTTGGT
The DNA here is from genome assembly GCA_034211315.2 of Aedes japonicus. NCBI lineage: Eukaryota > Metazoa > Arthropoda > Insecta > Diptera > Culicidae > Aedes > Aedes japonicus. The sequence continues at coordinate 102,480 of JASCZW010006196.1, forward strand.
TGGGTTCGAAAAATTATCGAGTAGTAAGAAGTTTAAGTTCTTCTTAAAACTTAAATACCATGAACTTTGGGATGTTTTCGGAACGATTGAAAGTTTCTCGATCACCTGAAAGATCCCTGAAGTTCTAGGAAGCTCCCCAAATCTTACACACTTAGAAAAATTTACAGTGTTCGGTAATTTTTTACCGGACTTTCAACAGCTGAACATTCGGTAATCCGATTTACCGGATTTTGGTGAAATTTTACAGTATTCCGGTAAAAAAAATTACTGGAACTTGTCCAACTTTACCGAAATCCGTTAAATCGGATTACCGAACTGTTCAGCTGCTGAAAGTTCGGTAAAAAGTTACCGAAAACTGTAAAATTTTCTAAGTGTGTATGTAAAATCCTTTGAATGTTTCCTTAACTTTTCGAATGCTCAAAAACTCAGTTTCTTGTTTATCTGGGACGTTTTCTGAAATTCTGGAAAGTTCCCGATCTTGGGGAAGTTTTCTGAAATTCTTGGAAGGTCTAGGGACTACTGAGAAATTTCCTAAATTGCTGCATTCCCTGAGCATCTGGAAGTTTTTTGAGCTTTTGGAAAGTTTCCTGAACTTCTGGGAAATTCTCTGAATTTCTGACCTTTTGGAAAGTTTCTTGATCTTTGGGGGCGTTCCATGATCTTTGTGAGCATTTCCTGAAGTTCTGAGAAGGTTTTTTGAATGCATGAGAAACTCTGAACTTCCAGGACGGTTCTTGATCTCCTACGTGTTCGCTGAACTTCTAAGAAGTTCTGTATATGTCTAGCAAGTTTCATGCAATTGTAAGAAGTTCATTAAACCTCTAGGAAGATCCGCAAACTGTTGAAAAGCTTCATGAATTTCTTGACTGTTCTCTATTGGAAGTTCTCTAATTTTCTTGGAAGTTTCTTGAATTTTTGGGAAGTCGCTGAACATCTTGAGTAGTTCTATGAACTTCTGAAAAATACCCAAAATAATCTGATAAGTTTTCTAAACTTCTGGAAGCCCCCTGAATTTCTGGATAGTTACCTGAACTTCTGTGAAGAACTCTTTACTTTTGGAAACTTCACTGAACTCGTGGTAAGCTCCTTGAATTTGTGGACAATTACCTGAATTTCTAGGAAACCATCTGAATTTCAGGAAAGTTGTCCGAACTTCTAGGAAGAACCTTTAATTTTTGGAAAGTTCCATGATTTAATGGTATGTTTCTTTGACAGCAGGGAGAATAGCTTAACCTCGGGAAAGTCTAAGTCAAATTTAAAAAAGTATACCGAGCTTCTGATAACTTCCTGTGTTTCTAAGTGCACTGAATTTACAAGATTTTATTCGAACTTTTGGGAGATAATGTTTGTCCATCAGATTCTTAACCTTTTCCGATATTGGGGGCGTAAATACGTAAGCGTCTTAAGGACAGATTTGCGAAAATTCCTCAGGGTCACCAAACCCCCAAGTGTTCGTCGAGAGAACTAGCTGAGGACATACGCCAACATCCGTTAGACTGTAGTAAACCTATGTAACACTCAGGCCAACATATCCAGCTGCATCGCAACAGCTGGAAAAAGTCATCAGTTGACTCTTGTTGTCGCATAATGTCTAGGACCATATCCCTTGGCATGTTGAAACGTCGCGAAGTGCTTCTTGTCATAGGTTGGCGTGGCGCTATTCCATCACTATCAGCACTATCTAATATTGTTTAAATGAGATGCATGCATTCACACACTCACCACCACTCAAACCAATCCATGGCAGAGAAAGTTTGCGAAAAATCCTCGGTCTCTGAAAAAAACCAAACTACTGATCTCTGGATGTTGTATGATTGACAAGATGATAGGTGTTGGTGGGTTTGACAACAATAAATACTACACCGGTGCGGAGAACGCAAAGTTGGTTCTCTCGGTTTGCTGGATGTCAACAGACCACCGCTGAAGATGCCTTCAAGCGGTAATGTTTTGAACAGGCTGAACAATGAGATCGGTGACCGGTCAATGACAAAACCGCTACTCAAATCATTTGAAAAGGTGTAGTATGGTTCCTTCCATATGACAAAATTCCCGATGAATTTTGAGATGGTACCTGTTTTCGCATATTTCCCGATGATTTTGATTCCCGCATTTTTCACTCATTTCCTAGATTTTCCCGAGTCTGTGGCCACCCTGCATTTTTCTGCGGGCTTTGAACAAAACGAGTAAGCTGAATTGAGAGTACCTACATTATCTTTCAGCCCAATTGAGTGATTTTAAGGGGGGATATACAGTTAGAACGAGAAAAACAACTAATTTTTGAAAAAAAAAAATTTCAAGGGGAAGTTTTAAATCAAATCAATCGAAACTTTTTTACAGTTATAAGTGTAGTATCAAAAAATGTTGTTTTCTCAATTTTTTTCAACAAAACTGGCGGCCGTTAGAGTGCGTTGAAACAGTCAGATGCATTTTGCTTGTGCCGGCTCTCCTGGTCGCAGTTTTGATCTGTAAACCTGCTGACCCAAAAAATCACATTAATTACATTTACAGTTAGTAGATAAATTGAAAAAAAAAGTGAAAAGAAAAAAAATTGCACTTTGGCGTAACTTTTTTGAAAAAATCCACATTTTTCTGCCATTTTATCACATTTTTCCGTATTTAACAATAAAATATTACGATAATTTTTAATTCATATAGAAGGTAATACTATAATAAATCAATCCTGTAAGTTTCAGCTTAATCGAATAATTAGTTTTCGAGTTATCACCGCATAAACTCTGGAAATGCTGTTTTTAGAAAAACGCGTTGAAAGTTTTGACTATCGGTCTGCGCGCGAAGAATCTTTTTATGCAAAAAAAAAATATTGAAATTTTTGGTCATTCTAACTGTATATTCCCCTTAAACCCCCAAACAATTTTACCCCGTGGGTGCATTCACCCGCGAAGCCTTTACACTTAAGCAAGCTTGTGTTCACAAATACGCCAATCTTGCCCAGCTGATAGCGGTCGACGGAACTGATCTTCAGTAAACGAAGCAGCCGGCAGCCGAAGCGTTTATGTATTCACACATTCGAACCCGAACGTTGTTTTATTCCGCTCTTGTATGTATACATTATAATAATTTAAATAATTCACAAACTGGCCTGGCCTGGCCGACCACAGACGATGACAACGACGACGACGACGACGACGTAATTCGTCATTCTCTTTGGAAAAACGAAATTCAGAACGGCCACAATGGGATCTGGGTCCGGCGAAAGCCTCAGTCTAAAAAAGTTTCATACAACTCTTCCTATAAAAGTCCCCACACTAATGAGCACCATTTTTTGCCACAAATCCCTCCCGCTCAATTCATGCCAATATCGTAATGCAATCTTCGCTCAGTGTATGTCCCTTCCGAAAAAAAAACGATCAGATTCATCTCGTGGCTTGTTGTTCTTTCAGTTCAGCGTTAAATGCTTGCGATGAAATTTTTCAAAAAGAACCCGACTACGCAATATATAGTAAGCCATGCCAGAGCTTTTGATCGGCCCCTCACTCACTTACGGGCGAATGAAGTGAGCAGCAGCTCCCAAAAAATAATAATAAAGAAATGGAAAATAAAGGAACGTGTCACAACCGCTGGATGCTGTTTATGGTGTATATGAAGGAATATATCATCACGACGTTAGTAATATATAGGGACGGAGAAAACGGAAAGAAGTGATGGGAGCTGCACGAAAGAGATTCCGAATAACTGTTCCGTGTTTAGATCTCCGAGGTAGATGGATGTTGCAGCTTTTGTTTTTGCCTGAACTAGTAGACTGCTTTTGCGCAACAACGATACTGCAGCTGTAGGATTGGGTCGTTTCAAACGATTTCACTTGAAATGTAGATCAGCATTATTGAAGCATTACAGGGCTGCTAAACATTTAAAGAGTTATGCTTTGCCGAAGCAGCTTTAAATAAGCACTA